>NDXB01003882.1:518-22695 GCA_002631895.1 Agapornis roseicollis
CCCCCCCCCCCCCCGAGCTCTTACAGGTGGCACTCACCCTCCTCTGCTCCAGGCACCTGCGTGCGGCTCCGTAGCCTCCCCAGGGCCGGGTGAGTGCCGTGGCTTGGGGTTGAGCTGGTTTCCTCTGCAGCAGCTCTGCAGGAAGGCAGCCCCGGTCCCCGCTCCATGCCTGTGGCAGCACTGAGCACGTCCTGCAGCGTTACTTGCACGCTGCGTTCCCCGGGGCCTCCAGGTGGGGAACGGCTTCAGGTCTGGGGTCAGACCAGGGAGCGCTCGACTGGGAACTGCAGGGAGAGGGAGCGTGGGATAACTTGGTTCCCCCTCCTCCTTACAGCGCATCCCATGTGCTTGAGCAGCCCTGTTACACCCCAGCTCCCTACCCCCAGTTCTTCTCTCCTCGTCTGAGCAGACAAGGCTTCCTCCTGGACCAAGCTCCCCCTTCCTCCCCAGCAGGTAACGAACCCCCCCCCCCTCCTCTTGCTTTGCAGCAGGAAGAGCTGATGGGGGCAGACAGGGCACAGAAAAGGCCTCAAGCAGCTCCGCTTTTGGGTGGTTGCAGGGCACGACCCTGCTGTGCAAGAGCAAAGCAGCGGCCGAACAGGGCAGGAGCCTTGGGGTGGTTCTGACACAAAGGCCCCTGTCCCTGCAGCTGTGGAGAGCATCCCTGTGCTGGCAGCGCTGCGCTCTGCCCCCGTGCTCCACACGCTCCTCTATGGCTTGTACAAGGACCTGCAGAGGCTGAACCCGCGGCGCTGCGCCAGCTTCTTCTCTGCTGGGATGGAGCAGGAGGACTTCCAGGAGGCCTTGCAGGGGCTGAGGACGCTCTCCCAGTGCTACGAGACCGAGCTGGAAGCGGAGGAGTCCGAAGGGGAGGCGGATTCCGACTGACTCAGCTTTATTAGCAGGGAGCGGGCGGAGGAATCGCCTTCGGGATGAAGGGAATGGCTCTGGGATGGCCCCGCTGCTGCTGCTCCTCCTTTCGGCTAAACCCTGCGCTGGGCTGGAGGGGGGCGGCTGGGGGCTTCCTTCTCCTCTGCTCTGTCCCAGTCAGACCACGCAATAAATACCCAGCTCGGGACGGAGCTTCCCCACCTCCACTCAACACAAGGGGAGAGCTTAAACCCCCCCCCCTCAATCGCGTGTTTGTTCCACAGGAAGACATCTTCTATACACTATTTACATGGGTCAAAGGCTGCGGCGTCCATTCTGCTGCTGGGGGTCCCCATGGAGGTTCTAGAGGCTCTCACACCCTTTCTCCAGGCCTTTAGTGCAGCTTGACAGGAGTACAGCAGGACAAGGAAGCCAAACCAAGCCCCAAGGGTGCCATCTACAGTACCTGTGCCAACGTTTCTCCTTTACCCCCAGCACAAGCCTAGCAGCAAACTGGCAAACAACTCCCCTGTGGCGCAGGCAGCAGCTTCCCAAGCCCAAAGCCAGGCTCAGTCATCAGGTTCCTCCTCGGAAAGCAGCAGATCCTTGTCTGAGAGCTGGTCCGTGTTACTGGTGCTGGTGGCATCCTCCTCATCCTCGGAGCTCCCGTCGCAGGACGTGTGGAACAGCCTCATCAGTTCTCTGAACCTGTGGGACACCTGAAGGACACGGGGAACGCAGTCTGGGTGCTGCCCGAAGGGGACGGCGCAGGCTGGAGCTGGGGCTGGTTTGTGCCTTCAGGCAGGGTTCAAGGGAACTGGGAGAGCCCCGGGTGCTTCGGTGCCCATTGGCAGAACAGCTCAGGCCATTCGGCTGCGCCAGGGCTGGGCTGGAGTTCCCCTTTCCAATGGGGATTCTTCCCTGATGCAGCATCAAATCCAAGTTCAAGCTGGGGGAAGCAGAGCTCCCCTGCCCCTGCCCCATTCAGTGCAGCAGAGCGGCAGCTCCCCAGCAGCCCCTCACCTCGCTGGCTGTCTTGTTGCCCAGGGTCTGGGATATGGCGTGGAATGTCTCCAGCTGGGCTCCTCTCTCCTGGCACGTGGTGAGGATCACCCGGTCGGCCTCCCTGCGGAACAGCACCAGAGCCCAGAGCAAGGCAGCAAAGCAAGGCCCTGGCTTGTTCCTCTCCTCCCCATCACCAGACCCGGCTCCAAGCAGAGCCTCAGTTCTGGAGCTCTTTGAAGGACAGGGAGTGAAACCTTCCCCAGCGCGCAGCACTACAATTACAGTGCCACAAGCAGACCCTGGCTCCCCCAGAACCTGCAATGGGAGCCCGAGGGAACAAGGCAGGAGCAGTCAAACAGGCTGCAGGTCCAAGGAGGGGATCCTGCCCCTCTGCTCTGCTCTCCTGAGCCCTCACTTGGAGCATTGGGTGCAGGTCTGGGGTCCTCAAAAGGACTTGGAGCTGTGGGAACAAGTCCAGAGGATGCTCAGGGGCTGCAGCAGCTCCTGTATGGAGCCAGGCTGGGAACGTTGGGGCTGTTCAGCCTGGAGAAGCTGTGGAGAGCTCAGAGCAGCTTCCAGTATCTGAAGGGGGCCTTTAGAGATGCTGGAGAGGGGCTCTTCATTAGGGACTGCAGGGACAGGACAAGGGGGAATGGGTTCAAACTGAACCAGGGGAGGTTTAGATGGGATCTAAGGAAGCAATTCCTTCCTGTGAGGGTGCTGAGGCACTGGAATGGGTTGCCCAGGGAGGTTGGGAATGCTCCATCCCTGGCAGTGTTCAAGGCCAGGTTGGACAGAGCCTTGGCTGCCCCGGTTTGGTGTGAGGTGCCCCTGCCCATGGCAGGGGGGTTGGAACTGGAGGAGCTTCAGGTCCTTTCCAACCCGAACTCTTCCATGGTTCTAAAGGGAAGGGGCAGGAGACATTGGAAGAGGGGAATGCACCACAAAGGGCTCTGTACCAAAGGCAAACAGTGAATGCTGAGGATGGGAGGTGCAGCTCAGCCCTACCTGGTCCAGAGCACAACCTTCTCCCCGGTGGAGCTGACCTTGCTGTTCTTGGCACACACGGTGGCCTCGGTGCCTCGCTGCTGCTGCTGCTGCTGCTGCTCCTCATCCCCCGGCCCCAGCCCCGCAGGGACCCCGCTGGCCTCTGCCTGCTCACGCCGCTGCTGCCCCTGGAAGCGGAGCTTTGCGGCTGCCTTGGCTCTGCCCTGGGTGCAGCCCGGCTCATCCAAGGCATCCGAGGGCTCGGGGCACCGGGAGCCGCGGCTCTTCCCCAGCGCCGCTTTCCTCCAGCCCTGCTTGGCTTCACGCTTCCCTTCCAGAGCCATTGGGGAGCCCTCGGGCTCCGTCACAGCCGAGGCAGGCGCCGAGCCCGGGTGAAGGCCCTCAGTCTGCCTCGAGCCCATCGCAGCCTCCTGGGGGGCAGGAGGAGGGGGCAGCGGCAGGGCTGCAGCTCCTTGCTGCTGGCTCAGTGCCCCCCTCCCCACGGCGCAGGGGCAGTCTTTGGTTTCTTGAGGTAGTTTAAGAGGAGCTCCGTGGAGCCCGGGCCCTGCGGGGCCGGCGTTGTCCTTGGCAGCAGTCATAGCTGAGAGCCCAACCTGGCCCTCGGGCACCGCAGGCTCTGGAGCAGGTTCCTGGCTGCTGGAGACCATCTTCCCTTGCAGGGGAGATCCCGTGGGATGAGCACCTGCGGAGGTTTCATGGTGGTTATTACCTGCACTGGGATTCCAGCTGGGCTGCACCCAGCACTGTGGGTCAGTACCAGCACCGGGGGAGCTCGAGGATCCCTTCCAACGGGATTCTATGGAAATGCACGCTTGGAGCACCCGGAGCGGATGAACACAAGGTAAGGAATGAGAGGCTCTCAGCCTCCCGCTCTTTCCACCTGTGTGAGCCAGCTCAGAGGTGACTGAGCCCTGGCTGGGCACANGCTGGGATTCCAGCTGGGCTGCACCCAGCACTGTGGGTCAGTACCAGCACCGGGGGAGGCAGGGCAGGGGCTGGAACCAGGGGAGCTCGAGGATCCCTTCCAACGGGATTCTATGGAAATGCACGCTTGGAGCACCCGGAGCAGATGAACACAAGGTAAGGAATGAGTGGCTCTCAGCCTCCCGCTCTTTCCACCTGTGTGAGCCAGCTCAGAGGTGACTGAGCCCTGGCTGGGCACAGACTCTCACATACCTGACACCAGAGACTCTGCTTTCCTAGAGCCACCTCTTGGTTTGCTCTGGCCATCCTCTGCCTCCTCTCTGCTCTCCAGGCTTTCTTCCGCAGCTTCCTTCGACATTCCAGAATCCTTCCCTTCCGGCTGAGGACTGGATTCTTGTTGACCCAGGTTTGCACTGAGCTCTTGCGAGTCTTTGGGTTTATAGAACTTGTTTTCACACACCTGCAAACCAATAGAGGGGGATCCAGCTACAGATGGGGCACTATCCAGCCAAACCTAACCTCAGCCTTTGCTTCCAAAGCGTTCCTTGGCCCTCGCAAAGGCTTCGGCTGGCACTTGGAGGAGTTTTCTCTTAGCAAGAGGCACCGCTCTTTCCACAGTGGCCACAAAAGCATCTTCCAGTTAAAGAGCTCAATCCTTAACACCCAACTTCCCGTTACTGAGCACAGCAAGGAGGGGCAGTGGAAAGGGAGCAGGAGGTGGAGAGGGGAAGGGCTGTGCAGTCAGAGCTCCAAGAGGGAGATGCTATTGGTCATCTTTTGAGTTACTTTCTGGAGCCATGAGCCTGGACAGAGCATGACAAGGGGGGACTCTAGGCAGGACTCTCCTTTCCACTCACCCCTCCAGCGACTGGGCCTATCAACCAACCTTACTACTACAATGACTGCAGGTCCTCCTTTTGCTTTTCTTTAGCTTGAGATCGCTACTCCCTTCATGGCAGGAGCATGAACATTCCTTCATCCCATCTACCCACTCGACCTCCTGGAAACAGACATACTGCAGCTGACAATGTGCATGGAACACCAAGGGGAGAGGCAGGGGAAGCTGAGCCCCAGAGGGAACAGCAGGGCTGGGCCCCTCTGCACACACCCGGAGAGGACTGAAGCCATTTTGCCCCTAGCCAAGCAAAGCACAACAGAAACCTTTCAATCCCCTTTCTTCCGCTCTTCCCAGGCTCTTGTCCTGCCTCTCCCATTTATCCTCATGGCATTTGCTCAGAGCCCGGGCACGGGCAGCAGTGAAGCACCCCAGGCCCACCTTGTCGTGGTGCTGGCCGCTGAGCTCTTTCCGCTTCTTCGCCCTGGAGGCTGCGTGCATCTTGGGTGGTTCCTCCTCCTCCTCCACATCTGGCAGGGACACTTCTTCAAAGCCATCAAACTAAGGAGAGAACCACAACCCCTGCTCGCACCGCGACAGACCCAACTTCACCCTCCCCATGGCAACTGAGCTCCGTTCCAGCTGCGTTCAAACAGACGGAAATGCTGGAAAACCATGGAATGGTTTGGCTTGGAAAGGACCTTAAGATGATCCAGTTCCAAGCCCCTGCCATGGGCAGGGACACCTCCCACTAGGAACTCTGCTCAGTCCACCAACAGCTATCCCAGCCCTCGGCTCCCCTCACGCTGCAAAGGCAGCCTCAAGTCGAGGCCTTCAAGCTCAAACAAGTGCAGTTTCTCCTCTTTTAGCCTTTGGGGTCTTAGGGCAAGGGCTGCTGCACCTCGTATTCCTTCTCCTCCGTCCAGTTGATCTCCTCAAAATCCCCCATGCGGCTGGCAGAGGGCCGCAGGTGATCGAAGAAGATGGAGAACTCATCCTGCAAGTGGTCGTGGCCCTTCAGCAGCTGCCACATTTGGGTCTTCAGCTGAAAGAGAGAAACGCAGAGAGCATGAGGCCTTTGTGCTGTGTTCTCAGAAGGGGTCCTCAAAGCAAGGGGGGCATCAAGGCTTGACAGGGCCCAGCGTGAACTGCATTGGTGCCACTCATGGACCTGCTGCAACCGTTCCACATGCAGCTATCAGAGCTTGTAACAGCCTTCCAGTACCTAAACAGGGCTGCAAGCAACCTGGAGAGGGGCAGGGGCTTGGAACTGGAGGAGCTTTAAGGTCCCTTCCGACACAACCCACTCTAGGATTAGCATAGCAATATCCCTCTAGAAGCCCAGGCACACTCTGCAGCACTGAACTCGAACAGATAAAAGCAAGGTGGAGGTAGGGGAGAGGAGACAGAGGCCAATTGATTATAAAGCCTCTTGAAGGAGCTGCTCTGATTCCCTAGCACTTGATAAACTCCTGTGGCCTCCCAGAGCAGCAAAGGGACCACTGAAGCAGGGTAACTGCTGAGCAAGGAGGCCCCCGGCCCCCGCTTACCTCGGCGATCTCCTGGGGGAGGCAGTCAGTGCAGCTCTGCAGGACTTTGATGATCTTCTGGTGGTGGGCAGGGTTCTCAGCGAAGCAGATCTCCAGCTGCCGCAGGAACTTGCGGCTCTTCTCGAACGCCTGCTGCTCCTCAAACTGCCCGAAGGGAGAGCATGGAGCACCCCTGCTCCAGAACCCATCCCCAGAGCCAAACGGCTTCTGCCTCCTTCCCATTCCCATTGACTCCCAGTGCAAAGGTGAGGAGAGGTGGAAGAGAAACAAGTCTCTGTAGAGCAGGTCTGTAAGCTCTAAAGCTTTGCTTGCTGTCACAGGCACAGCAGACAGGAAAAGCCCGAAAGGAGTTTTGTAGGATAGAGGTTTCCAGGTGAAAACGTCTGTCCTACAAAGTGGCAGGCTGGTTTGTGAGACAAGGCAACCACTCCACTCGCTGTGTCTGCACAGCCTCTGCACTTGGATTCTGATTCTCCGAAGCAATCCTGAGTATGAGACTTCAACACTAATCAATAAACCAATGAGGCAAGCAAATGATTCACCAGCCCTTTACCCTTCCTGCCCTAGGAAGAGCTCCTCATCCGCTCACTGCCCCAAGCACTCCCGTTTCTGCTCAAGGCCTCCCTCCTCCTCCTCTTGCTGTACCTACCAGTCCACACTCCAGAGCCTGCTCTGGCAGAAGGAAGGCAGCAAAATCAGTGAGGAGCTGGGGCCAGTCGTGCAACAGCGTCTGCAGGGTGGAGTAGAGCTCCACGGCCGTGCGCTTGTCCGCGCTCATCTCGAACTCGTAGATGACCCGCAGGAAGTCCTCGTACTTCCCAGGAACGTGCTGCAAGGCTTCCCGCACCTGCGGCGGGCGGCAGGACACGTTATCCCGGAGGGAAGCGCCTCCACGTGGCAGTCACACAGCCACGGAACCGTGGAATAGCGCGGGATGGAAAGGACCTTGGGAGCATCCAGTGCCAACCCCCCTGCCATGGGCAGGGACACCTCACACTAAACCAGGGCACCCAAGGCTTCGTCCAACCTGGCCTTGAACACTGCCAGGGATGGAGCACTCACAACCTCCCTGGCCAACCCATTCCAGTGCCTCAGCACCCTCACAGGAAGGAATTGCTTCCTTAGATCCAAGCTAAACCTGCCTTGGTTCAGTTTGAACCCGTTCCCCCTTGTCCTGTCCCTGCAGTCCCCAATGAAGAGCCCCTCCCCAGCATCCCTATAGGCCCCCTTCAGACACTGGAAGCTGTTCTGAGGTCTCCAAGCAGCCTTCTCTTCCCCAGGCTGAACAGCCCCAACGTTCCCAGCCTGTCTTCCTATGGGAGATGGTTTCCTTCATCTCTTGCTACCTGAGCAGTGTCCCAGGACTCCAGGTGTCCTCTGCTCCTCCTCCTGGCCTGGCTTACCCTGCTTAGATAGGCTTGTGCGAACGCCAGGTCCTTCTGCTCCCGCAGGGGATCCCTCTCCAGGATGTCTTCATCGTACAAGAGCAGCAGCTTGGAGGTATCTTTGCTGGCACGAGCCCGGCCCCTCTTATTCCTGGTCCTGTGGGAACCCCTGCTTTTCCCAGGGGCTTTCATGTTTTCTCCTAGGAGGAAGCACAAAGCAAGTTGGACAATTCCCTGGCCTGGCAGCCAGCTCCTCTTCTAGATCAATACTGCAATAGGAAAGAAGGCTCCCAGTGCTGAGGAGTTACCTGGTTACACTCCCCTGTAAGTGTAGGAGCAATGCACTTGTCATGAATAAGGCTCCTAACACCTTTTCCACTGCTGGTTCCTTACAGCATCTGGCAGGAAAAGCCTCCAGGTACAGCAGCAAATCCATCCTAGCTGTTCCTCAGACCTACTAAGAACTAACAGCTACACCTACTGCACACCAGGGGCAAACCAATCATAAACAGAGCTCTGCTGTGAGCATCAGGGCTGGCTGCTAACACGTGCAATGGGTTCTTCTAGCTTATTATTGTTCTATTATTATTGTTATTAGCTTATTATTATTATATTTAGTTTATTATCTGAATAGAGTCAGCATCACAGATAAATAACCCAGGGACAGGTCCCCCATCCCTTTGCTGTTCATGCAGAAGCAGCTCCATCGCCCCATGCCCCACAGGACTCACCTGCGGGAATTCTGTGGGCTTCCACCTGCGGGGCTGCCTTTGTCAGTGGGAAGGCAGATTTGGGTTCCTCTGATGCATCTCCACATGTTTCATCATCTTTGTGGGAACTCTCTATTCCTTCCCCTTCCTCCTCCTCCTCTTCCTCAGGCTCAGAGTTCTCTTCCTGGGAATTCTCTTCTTCAGAGTCTCCTTCTTGGCTTAGCCGTCTCTTGGTTGCCAGCCAAGTCAGCTTCTCCATTGTCTCCTTAGAAAGCAACACCACCACCATCACCTGCTTTGCTCCCAGTGTTTAACACCATCCAGCAGCCAGCTCCCTCCAGGAGCAATTACTCCACTGGGAATTCCAGCAGCCAATTTCACAGATCACAATCCGACCAATAGAGGGTTCCACTGAGGGGCCAGAACCCAAACACCCCCCCCCCTATTTGTGTACCCCAGAATCTGCCCCTTTGGAAGGCCTGGAGTTGGACAGAATTCCTCAATGACCACCTCAGCTCCTCAAGTCTTATGGAATTGTGAGCTGGGAAGTAACTGTCACTGAAAAGTCCTTGCTATTCCACAGCTGATGGCCCAGCTTTCCCGTTGGAGTCCAGCTGTGGTTTGCCCTGACTCCATCGGGGTGTTCCAGGACACCAGCAGTTGCCATTAGCAAGGTTTGGAACCTTTTGCTTGCTCTTACCTGAAGCTCTGGCACTGAAAGAATGGATTCTTCGGAGGCTGATGACATTTCTTCATCCTCGTCTTGGGTAAAGTCATCAAAGTCATCTTCTTCCTCCTCTTCCTGCCCTTCTCTCTCGCCGCCAGCTTCAGGGCCAGCCGGTGTCCCCACAGACTGCCCATCTATGCTGGATGAATCCTCCGGTCTTCCCAGCGGACTACTGAACTCTGCCTCAACATCTGCTGTGTAAGGAGGGTTCTTTGGAGACTCACTGCTCACTTGTGCTCCAGCACCACCACCGACATCCGGCTGCTGTTCACCATGGGGAGACGACTGCGAAGGCCAGCGCTGGTCTTCTCCCTTCTTATCACACAAGGGATGCTCCTGTTTCATTTCTTTCAGGTCATCTGAGCACGAACACGCAGCCTCCATGTTGAGCTCCTGGCCAAGCTCCAGCATGAATTCCTCCTTCACTTCAGCACACACAAGATCCCTCTTCTGCACTGGGTTTACTTCCTTGGTAGCATCATTCGATTCCTCAGATTCAATTTTCACGGTTTCATCTGGCTCTTCTAAATGAGGCAAAAGGTCCACAGACAATGGCTCTGAGGTGTTCTCCTCTCCTTCCACCACTGTCCAGCTACAGCAGTCACTGTTATTCACCTTCTCCTGAGTGCCATTACCTGCAGGGGCAGGATTTGTACTGCAGTCCTTGGGGGAGACAGCAGGGCCCAAAGTGTACAACTCTGAGGGCTCAGCCTTGGCCTCTGCTGTACTTTTGTTGTTTCCTGCAGAGCAGGACGGAACCAGGTTCAGCTGCTCCTCATTCTCACCAAGAGATGATGCAGAAAGGCCAACAGGGTTAGGGGACACAATCAGTGAGGGGATTGAAGAAGTCACCAGAGGCTGATTTAAGGAGCAGGGGAAAGTGGATGGATTTACCAGTAAGGTTGTAACCGGAATGGCCTGTGTGCCTCTCCCAACTGTGGGATTTATGGGCTGAATCATATTGCAGCCATTGCCTATATTCACCACTTTCACTGTGGTAGCAGGTACAGTGAGGATGACAGGAGACGGCTGAAGCAAAGGGGAAGTCTTGATCAGTGGGGCAGATTTTGCCCCTTTCTTCCTCTGGTACCCCCTCCGAACGCAAGGCTTGCGCGCTTTTGCTCCGGCCAAAGCTGGCAACATCACCTTGGGCTGAATGCTCACGGGGCTCGAGGACACCAGAGCCGGGGGTACAGCAGCTGAGAAAGCCTGTCTGGAGTCCGAGGGGGAAGGGGAGAGCACGTGCTGCAATTCCAGGCCATCCCCAGCTCCTACCACTGCGGGAACGCTCAGGGGCTGCACTCCCGGCACCGCCTGCACCACCGGAGCTGGCTGGATGAGCCGGGGGATCTGAACCATCACCTTGCTGGGAGGAGCTTCCGACTGGGCCAGCTTCACAGCTCTCTGCATGGTGAGGGGGTTAGCACTGGGCTGCAGGCAGGGACTCGGCCGAATGAGGACAGGCTTAAGAGCTGAAGACCTCTGCCTCCTCCATGCTCTCCTGGAGAAGCGATTGGCAAGGGGCTTGAGGGTCAGGACGAGGCCCTTTGGCATGAGGAGAGGGTATTTCTCATCATGTTCTGTGTCTGAAGCCTCCTTTCCTGTCCCCAGGACAGCTTCTGCAGCCGGTGAACCTGGTGCCTCCCTGGCATCGGCTGCCAATTGCTTCAGCTCCCTCTGAATGGAGGGCAAGCTTGCCTACAGGGAACAGGGATTGATTATTGCAGTCCTTTGGCTACTCCTCATTACCACCTCCAACAGCACCACAGAAGGCAAAAGAGAGCAGCCTGCTTCAAAAAGGAAAGCAGTCTTAGTTTATACTCCTGCTCATTCCTGTCTATCACTTGATATTTGCTGTATATTACTTTATATTCATGGGGTCTATTCAAAGCCTTCCAAAGAATCTGAGAGCCTGAAGGAAACAAGAGAACTGAACTGCTTCAGAAAGGTTCCTTTAGTAAATACAAGACTCTGGGGGAAGGAAGCTTCACTGTAGCAATGAAATGCAATGGGTGATTAAGAGAACTGGATTTTATGGCATCCAAGTCTAATTCTTCCCTCAGACACAGTCCTGATTCACTATGGTCACTGTCAGTGCTGATTAACAGCCTAAGGAAGCCAAGTAACAAACATCAATGCATCAAACCAGAGACATGCATCAAACCAAGGATCATGTATGGCCATGTTAACTTCAGTCAGCTTGGCAGCTGGGCAGACAAGCACCAAGAGCAGTGCCTAATCCTTACAGGTTGCTGAGTACTACTGGGCTTGCTACATTTCCTAGCTAGAGTCAGGACAGCAGATAATCAGGATGATAGCAACACAATCAGGATACGTTTTGACTTCAGAGCTGTAGCTTACCCAACAAAGCCCTCTGGCCATAGGCTCTAAAGGAAAAGGAAGAACCCCCCCCATTTATAGCAGGAACCACCTTCAGCCAAAATGGGAGGCGATGCTCTTCTCTCTCCACAGGAGGCTTCCACTCATCAGGCTGGACTTCCTCACAGCACTTGAACAGAACAGGCAACTGCTTTGTCTTTTTGTAGTACTACACATGGAAAGAGGAGAGAATGCAAGACAAGAGGGCTGTGGTCACCAGGCTGGTGCAGGATAAGGGCTGTGCTCTGTGAAAGTGTTCATGTGAATGAAGTGATTCTCAACACTACTTTGACAGGTAAGAAACATCAAAGAGCGAGCAATAAAGGCTGACAAGGGCTCGCTGCCACCCTGGGTTCTCAAAAGGAAGCATGGAGCTCTAGCAGGTGGGCACTTGCTTTAAGTGCCTCTGGTTCTTGCTCTCTTCAGCAGTGGCTACAGCTTAGGGGACCTGCTCCCCATGGCTGCAGACAGCCCTTTGGTTTAAGCTTCACTCCCCCAGGTTTATTTGTATGAAGTGGTCAGGATTAGTGAAGCCACAGCTGGGCTGCCTGCAAGTGCTGGTCTCTTTAGTCAGAACAGGAAGAGCAGGACTTGCACAGTCCAGAGGGTGAGGCCTTTCTCATTGCTGACAAAAGGATGATGTTTTCTCCAAAAAACATAGAGCACAGGCACAAAATGATCCTTGGAACAACGAGCACATCTCCTCCTGTACAACGCAGCAGCAGACATACAAACCTGAGAGATACCAACCCATAAGCTACAGGCACCACTTACCCGGATGATGTTATCAGGGGCTCGGTTCATGTTGAGGTTCTTGATCCTCACTGTGAGCTGGTGGGCAGTCTTTGTTGGCAAGAGATATTTGCTGATCAAAGGCTTTGGAAACTCCGTCCCTTCAAAATGTTTCAAACCTAAAGCTAATAAACTGAAGGAGGAAAAAGGGGCAGAGGGAAGGGAAGAGCTTTTTAGGCAGGATGGCGGATTGCTGTTTGGATGTGCTGTCACACAGGACACAGCTAGCCCCAGATTTGCATCCTAGAAGTTCTTAGCAAAGCAGCCCCACTCGTGTGCATTTCCTGCAACAATTCTAAGCTCTTACTTGTCCTCTGCCTTGGTGAAGATGATCTTGTCCCGTGGAGGGTTTGCTTTCAAGGAACATATTGGCAGTAACTCGGGATACATAAAGACTCTCCTTGTTGCCAAAATCCATGCCACTTGCTTTGGTAAACATGGGAATTCATTGGCTGTCAAGAGAATGAGCTCACTGTGGTGCAAGCTTAAGCAGCAAAAAGGCTGTCAATGAAATGGGTGGATTTATGGACAGATACCTCACAGGATCAAAGTAAATCCATTCCAAAGAGCAGTCTGAACCATCTCTCATCTGGAGACAACTCCCACTGTGAACACCTTCCCATGGCTTCTCCCCCTTCAGATACTCACCACTCTTCTTCACAGCTTTGCGAGGGCTCCAGTCAACTTGGACTTGGGCATGAAAATCCTCAATGAGCTGCAGGGCTCCCTTCAAGTTGCAGGGCTGGAACATGGTCTGGAACTTTGGATTGAAGGACAGGCGAAGGAGCGTGGAGCTACGAGCAAAGTTGCCCAGCTCATTCTGCCAAGTCAAACACAGAGAAACATGAAGCAAGAGGCCTTCCAATGGAAGGGGAAGACAAATGCTTTCTTTTCAGTATTCCCAAGGAAACAGCAAACCAAAAAAGCCATTTGAAAGCCCTGGTTTTAATGAACACAACATGAATTATTTCTCTAAGTCCTGTTCGTAGTAGGCTTACAACATCATCCCCTTAGTGAGGGGTAGTTTCATTTAAGGGCATCAATGAATTGATCTCTCTAAATAACTCCAGCAACCAGCAACCATTAATGTTCACTTTTAGCTCTGATTTGAGACATATCCTTACCAAGAACATCCTGGTGGTACTGGCCTCAGAACTTAAAGCAGGGTTGGAACTTGCGAGCAGATGGATTTGAGTCAGAAGCTGAACATGCTTGAAGAATAAAATCAGACAAATGGGGGTTTGTTTTCAGTGGATCAGAAATCCAAGAAACTGGAAAGCACAAGTATAGAGGCACAAGAAATATCTCCTGAGCACCCCAAAAATCACAGTCAGACTCAAATAGTCTTTCAAGCAATAGAAAGCTGAGGGCAAACTTGAATATCCATCCAATTCCAATTGTCTTTCAGTGGAACTGGGCATGCAAACATCACCTACAAGAGCTCCAGCTTCAAACATGGCTTTTTCAACTCATTCATAAGAAAGCACACCCACTGTGTACCAAGCTGTACCATTGCCTTCCCCTGCCCCTACAGTATGCAGCACATACTCAGAGCAGTTAACACTTTATTACCTGCTGCATTTGCTGCTGGAGCCTCTTTCTTTGCACACTGTCCAGAACAAGGCTCTGGAGAGGTTTCTCATTCTGAGGTTTGCATTTTTCCATCTCCTGTGGTGGCTTAATGGAGGACTTCTTCATTCTCAGCTGCTCAAGCTGCTCCTTCACCGTCCGGTGCTGTTCATTCAGTAAATTGGCCAGGGGCTCTTCAAACCTGGTTGAGACCAAAAGAGAATGGTATCCTGCAAGCAACAGCAAACCTGGCAAACCCATGCTTTGCCACAAACCAGTTTGTACCCAGGGAAAACTGGGGAAGAAGCAACTGGGAGAACTGCCCAACAAAGAAAATCACACAAGCAGCTACTGTCAAAAGACAAATGATGCACATAGGAAGAGAGAGCACCCACTTCCCCTGCTGTTAGTCTGTAGCTGGGTTAAGAGTTGCTTCGCTCCCCTCTGGTACTGCTCATCCCAGAGAGAGTATCAAGAAACTCCAGCCTTCATTTTAGCTCCTTTCCCAAACAGATACAGCTTGATCTTGAGCTGATCTGCCCCAAAAACCAGGAGACACCATTCATGCTGCAGTGTACCTTCAGCCACCCTCTGTAACTGGTTAGACTAACCTAGAAAGAAATGCTTTAGACCCTTCCTCTTCCAAGTCACTGTTTCAAGTATAACCCAGCCCAGATATCCTCAAAAAGCCAACCTCCAAGCTTTAGCAGCATCTCAGCCCTAGGCCTCAGTTCTATTAAGCAGTCTTCCCTTAGAAAAGGCCACCATTACATCCAAGCTATTTACTTAAAAGGCAAGGTGACACTTGGCCAAACCAGCTCCTCAGGTTTCTTGTCACCAAGCAGTGGCCTGTGCTCACCAGGCATTACCTCACTGGGGCATGGCACAGGAAAGCTGCAGGTAACCACAGGCTTTTTAGCATAACAGTGTAATTTTCCAACCATTCATAACCATTGACCCTACCTAAGAGCCTGGGGTGTATTGAAGTTCGGCCGTGACTCTGTAACATTATCCTCATCTTCTGGACCTTCATCTTCCATGTTGGAGAAACCCATCTCATCCTGAAACTGAGAGCAAATGTGTAGCAGCACTCAGGAACAGAAAGCTCAAGCAGCACATCTGTCTTCAGCTGATACAGCTCATGACAATCCCCAAGCACAATCATCTGCAGGGATTTAAGGAAGTTCCTATGTATGTTCCTTCCCAGGGCTAAAAGTGACACTTTCATGAGGACCCCTTTGCACACAGTCAGCACTAAGCATCTTCCCGAGTCACCCTTTTATGGCTTTAAAGATTTCATGTCAGAGCTGAGAAAGACCTGCTCTTCAGTGCTATACCCAGTTTGCCACTTACTGTCTCAAAGAGCTCCTCCATCAGTTCATTCACTTCCTTTTCTGCAAGTGAAATTAAAAAGCATGAGGATTTCTTTCCCAAGAAACACTCGTAGCATCAAGTCACTGAAGGAACCTCTCTTCGGAAGCAACCCCCTCCCCTTGCAAACGAAGGAAAGCCCCCTGATATTACACTCCTTTTTAATGCTGGACCCCAGAAAGCTTCAGCTGAGACTGTTCTGAATCAGAAATGGAATCTAAGAGCTGATTTCCAGAATCAAGGTGGAAGTTAACCTGGGATAAGCCCTAAACCAAGCGTGCTTTGGTGAGAAGTGTAAAACTAACTTGAAGACTGAAAGGACTTGGAGAGCACTGAACTCAAGTCACAGGGCAAGCATCCAGCTCTGCACTGGCTGAAGCTTTATGCAAGACTCTGCTAGCACCTAAGGATTACTCTTCACTCTCTGCTACGGAGTAAAGCTGCATTTGACAGCACAGCAGCTCTGGCCAGAGCCTTCCATGTCTGCACAGAAAGGCAGCTGTGCAGAGGAAAGCTCTTCAGTCAGGACGCAGATCGGTTTTAGTTAGCCTGCACAGCAAAAATCCTGACCCCAAAACACCTCTCCAAGGGAATTATTAATCCCAACAAGAAAGGAGCTGTCATTCCCACAGGAGGTGCGATTCCCAAAGGACTTACTCGTAATTCTCACAGCACGGTCATTCCTGAAGTCTTCTGTATCTGGTTCATCCAGGTCCTCCAGGAAATTGTACTCAGGGTCATCATCATCATCTGCTTCATCTAATAAGAAGCATGTTTTGAAACATCATTACCCTGCCCCAAGACCGGTTGCCAGGAGCAGAAGCAGGTGGTTTGCTGCCCGACCCAGCACAAAGAGCGTCCTCATTTGTGGCCATTTCCATTTAGAAGAGGTGAATTTATTCTGTGTCACCTGAGGTCCAGCTCAATTTACAAAGACTGAAGTAGCAGTACTTCAGTTTGTGCTTTCCAGTCCATGTGCACAGCTGTAAGCAACTGGTAAACTGAGGACAAAAGGAAGTCAAGTCCCAAAGCTTGCTCTTGTTTCTTCTCAAAGAGCAAACCAGCTGTTTTTCCCAAACCAAGTCATATGCTAACAAGGAGCACAGATTCAGGCATACCAGTGCTCAGCTTCCTGACCCAGCAGGATGGATTAAGGGCTGAAACACACACATTTACGGATGGTTACCTTCATTCTCCACATCATCGTTCATGAGGCCTCCAAGCCACCTTTTCCACTCTTCATCATCTGCAGTGTTAGGATCATACATATCAGGTGTGATATCCGGGGCCCGGAGCTCAGCCTCCAGCTGGCCAAGGGGAACATCCTTCAGTGGTCTCTTGGATCGGGTTCGGAAGGCAATGAGGCTGTCTTCCAGAGACTGAAAGGTGAAGGGAATGGAATGACAATGGAATGACAAGTCTCTGCTTTTCCCAGTTTCTCTGGCAGCCAAAAATTCCCAATATCACACAAAGAATCCTTTACTTTGGTAGAAAGCCAAACTTTCTTCCTTTTGCTATTGAACAAGACCATATTTATCACCAAGAGCAATTTATCTAGCTCATGTTAAACTCTTCTCTGCCACCAAAGAAGCAATCCCCACTTGCACTGTTTTTTCTCACTATTACCCATGTTCTCTTTATAACCAGCTTCCTCAGGGGTTACTACAGACTTGCCTGCAAAGCACAACTAAGCTGACAGGTTAGCTTTCAAAAGGAAGCTATCCTCGCTAGTCATGTCAATGTCATAGGATTACATTTAACAGTCAAAACAATGCTAGTGAGAGCGATGAGCAGAAACAAAGTGTAGTTCCAACACAAGAACCCAGAGGCACCCGTCACTAACACCATTTTACTAACAGCTGCCTTTATTCTTTCACAGAGCTGGCATCCTACACACTGTGAAGATTCAACCCACACTATTACAGCATCCCCAAACCAGTACCTGGTAAGAATCCATGCATACTGGGCTTGAAGCCAGTTCTTCATCCACTGCATGCAGCTTCTCCATGAACGTGCTGTCCTTGTTTTGCTTTGGTTTTGGAGGTGGTGGAGGTCCCATGGGAACTACTTCAGCACTAATATGTCTAACAACAGGCGTAGTGACCTTTTCCATCTGATTAAAAAGACCTTTGTGTTAGAAGGGGAATGTATGTTCTAGATAAAACAAGGACAGAGCAAGTCTCTACGTCCTTGGCCAGAGTCTAATACAACAGAAACGAGAGAAATGCTTTACAGAAGAAAAGGGATTCTTTATCCTACACTCACTTTATCTTTCAGGAAGTACAAATAAACTCACTGTTGAAAGGACGTGCAGGAAAGAAGACATTTGGAAGAGCTGAACATCAGCCTCAGCGTTACTGGAGCTGATAAACCTGAACACTGCTGACTGTGGCACGCTCCCAACCCTCCCAAAAGCAAGCCCATGGCAAGCAGCAGGTGGAACCATCAATACATTATTGCTTTTCCTTCAAGTGCAGCGCAGTGGCCAGTTCCCAGGCACGCTGTCTCAGTCTTGTCTCTTGATCCTTGACCCTCCCTGCCCTGCTTGCACTCCCACTGGTGAACAGCCCCCAGAAATAACCCTTCTGCTTCTGTCAGCACCACTTCCTCCTCCGAAGCCAAGCACAGAAAGCAGCTCCGCTGCACTCCTCTGCCACATGGGCACAAAAACAATTCCTATGTGAGCAGAGCCTCTCCTTCCCATTGCCAGTGGGTTTAAGTCGCTCTCTTTATTTCACACCAAGCTCCTTCTGCAAGGGTTGCGCTTCAGTGCTTACGCAGGAACCACTGCAGAGGGACCCTGAAGCCCCGCAGCACCTGCCCCACACCGCAGCCTGAAGCAGCCATGTGTCTTTTTGCTTTTGCATTAATGGCTTAGGAACAAAGACCCAAAGTTGTGTCTAAAGAAAGCAACTTTACCTCGCAGGGAGTCCCTCCCTCTTCATCAGAGGAGCGCCTCGTCCTAGATCGCTTTGCTCCCCGGGGAGAAGAAGCAGTGCTCTCTACATCACTTTCCAGTAAGCTCTACAGCCAAAAGATGCAGAAGGCAATCAAACACTGCTTCAGTTCGCATCCCAAAGACTGCTTTTTTTGTCAAATGAGTATCACAGCATTGAAGAAGGATTACTACAAGGTCTGGGACAACTTATGAGTTTCCACAGGTTAAAGTAGAGAGCATTCTACTGCCTCGAGCATGCAGGCAGCTCCATGCTGAACACAACCCATCTTTGTCCAAGTTGCAGTTACCTCTTCTGCAGTCTCGTCCTCATCCTCATCCTCAGGCTGGTATTCTTCATCAGACGAATCATCTTCCTCCAGAGGAATGTCCACAAACTGAGGAGGCTGCGACAGAACGGAACAGACAACTTTGTACAGGCGAGAAAGAGCTGCGCTGTCAGCTCAAAGCTTTCCAGCTGAGGAAATGCCCTGAAGCTCAGAAAGGAAGGAAAGTGCTGAGAAAGGCTGAAGAGACCAAAGGACTCACGGAGGTACAAGTGGTAAAGCAAAGGAAGTGCTTTAAAACGCACAACGTATTTCCATCTGTAGGACGGAAACACTGCATCAACAGACACTATCTTAGAGCTATGGAATGGTCCTTCCCTCCTGCCACACTGCAGGATCCTGCCCACACCCAGATAACAAACCTTTTGGGGCAGGCAAAAAAAGCCCCAAGATGCAGGCTGCACTTCCAGACTGTCCTACAGTGCACAGAACGTGAGGCCTGGGCACTAACATTCACCATCAGAGTTTCCTGCAGGTAGAGGCTGCTGCAGTACCAATGTGGGAAGCTGAAAAGACATCCCTATGGCAGGTCATCACCTCATCACATTCTGTCTTCCTCTAAGGGCAGCTCTTTTGGGCCCTCAGTGCACCCACTGCTATGCTAACTGCCCTGTCCTGTTTGCAGTGCTCCTGGTCACTGTATTGGCCATGTTAGACAGGAATCTGCTCCACCCCTCCAACAGATTCCTTGCTATCAGGGTGCCTCTAGCCCAGTCTCCCACTTCCCAGCAGCAGTTCACTTACCTTCACCTCATTTGCCTTCTTAATTGGAGAAATATTCCACGTTGGAATCACCTGAAGAGAGCAAAAGAACTTTAGCTGGCTCTGAAAAGCATGGGGTTGGAACTAGATGATCTCAAGGTCCCTTCCAACCCTAACTATTCTATGGTCTGCACAGCTTAGATCATCTGTTACACCAGATCAGTACTGGAGCTTGAGGCCTTGCTCTCCAAAGTAGGCAAGTAACAACTGAGCTGCCCCTGTGATCCCTGCAGCAGTAACTTCAGGATACTGTCGATTCCCTGCACTTTCTAACTCTGCCCACCTACAAGTTTTACACTGCTTTAACTTATTTCTTCCACGTGAAGAATAAATCACATAAAAGCACACTCTACACCTCCTTTAGAAGACCTAGCTCCCAAAGTCATTTGGGCAGGGGGAGGCTGCTATAGTAAAAGCAGCTCATGTACTTACCACTCCTTTCTCCACTACTTCCTTCAGTTTGGAACGAGTCATCTTGGGCTCCTGAGGGTTTAAAAGAAGACAACAGCAACCTATTCAGCTGCTTTTCTTCCCTGCACACTTTCCCCCAGCAGCTCTTCACTACAAGGCTTTTCTCTTCTTTGAATTCACTGCCTTTTAGGCAGGATCAGAGTAACATCAAAAATAACCCCTCATAATCCCCTTTCATCACTTACATTCATACACAGACACTACTCACTGCATCCAAGTGGTAATGAAGCATCAGTCATGGTCCTACCTATTCTCTCCATACCACATCACGGACCCACAAGGTAGACTGGTGAAGGTACCATGCATTTGGAACAACTGAAACCCCTTTTGACTTACAAACAAAGGGATATCTTCGGTCTCACTGATGGCTGCTTTCATCATGGCAACCACATGCTCATTTGTGATCACTTCCTGCAGGAACACACACAAAAAGGGATCTTTTACCTTGTTAAGAAGGAACAAACTTGAGGTTAAAATAAACTAACTAGAAAGACGATGGTGAAACAGTCAGGGTACCATAGGCTTTGTAATTGTACAAGAACAAAGAAAGACTGGACAAGAAAATCCGGAGCGAGCGTAAGGAGAGATAAAGGCATCTGCACCACCTCGCCTGGGAAGGCTCCCCAGAACAGATTCCCAGCAGGAGGAAAGAAAACAGCTGAAGGAAAAGCCCACCCCAATTCCCCTTCCTTTGTGCCACATCCTGAGGAGAATCTCCCCAGCACATGAGGAATGCTGCCCGGAACCAGCTTCCAAAGGGGTAAGGGTCTCATTCTCTAGAGGAAGCACAGAACAACCTGCGCTGGCACCATCGTGGTCCATCATTTCAGACCATGTTTCCCAGGTTCCAAAGGAGGGCAGAAGGGAGCCGGTATCTGTGCCTCCATCTCCTGAATGCCACCATAAGGTTCCAGGGAACGTAGGCGGCTCTGAGACATTTACAGCCCCTACACGGTGCCACGTGACAGGGAAAGATCCCCTTATGGCACTTGCAGAGCATCAGCTGGTGCCTCTGCCTGACAGAGCCGTGGCAGCCACAGGGATGGCAAGCAGGGAAACCCTTGGGCTGCCCTGGATCGGAGCAGCACCTGCACGAAGTAAACCCAAGGCAAAGCAAAGCACACACAGACAAGCACCGGGTTAAGGTCTAGGGCGCACGGCCTCAGAAAGCTGAGCACCTCCCTCCCTGTCGCATCCCTCCACACTCACATGCAGGATGTTTCTCACGTTGACAACAGTCAGGTTGTGTTGTTTGGCTCCATCTTCTAAGGTGCGGTCCAGGGTATCATCGAGCTTGATGTCACAGGACAAAGATCCCTCCTCCTCTTGACTCTTCCCTTCTCTTTTCCGCTTGGTTGCCTTCCTCCTCCTCTTCCTCCTTTCGATATCCTCTCCCTCTTGCTCCTCTGAGAATGCATAAACATGGAATCCCCTTCCCATGCAGAACATCCTGAGCACCTGATTTAAACCACCCCAAAGCCAACAGCTGCAGATACTGAAGTGACAGCAGCTTTTCCAGAGGACACCACCAGATGCAAACGGCCAGAAGAGCTAGGACTGAATCTGAGTGTGTGAATGATGGACTCAAACTCTGCAAGACCTTCCAGAGCCTATAGGGATGCTGGAGAGGGGCTCTTCATTAGGGACTGCAGGGACAGGACAAGGGGGAACGGGTTCAAACTGAACCAGGGGAGGTTTAGCTTGGATCTAAGGAAGCAATTCCTTCCTGTGAGGGTGCTGAGGCACTGGAATGGGTTGGCCAGGGAGGTTGTGAGTGCTCCATCCCTGGCAGTGTTCAAGGCCAGGTTGGATGAAGCCTTGGGTGCCCTGGTTTAGTGTGGGACACCCTGCCCATGGCAGGGGGGTTGGAACTGGATGCGCTTCAGGTCCTTTCCAACCCAAACCATTCCATGATTCCATGAGTCACTCGGGCAAACACAGGTTATGTATTTGCCACCTCGATTCCCTTGAGCCTGCAGAAGGCTCTCCACAGCCTTCCCACCCCTCTGCCACACAGAGGTGTTGTAAGCAATGGACAGCCCCAAACCCTCCTTTGCCTCTCCCTCTGCTTGGGGCCACTCACCCGCTCTGCTGCTCCTCGGCGGCCTCACCACAGCAGGATTCCGAGCAGGCACCTGCACAGAGCTTCTCCCCGGAGCCTCCTGCAGCGGGGCCTGGCTGTCGGGCAGGCCCGGCTCCCTCGGCGCGGTCGCCTCCAGCTCGGTGCACAGCTTGGGCATCCTCCCTGCGAGCAGAGCGCGGGGCTCAGAGCACGCAGCACCCGTGCAAAGCAATGGCACGAGTGTGACCCAGAGCCTCGTTTCTTCAGGCCAGGGCTGTACTCCCCGGCATAGAAATGCAGCTGCCATAGAAACCAGCGGCCGGGGAGCACTGTGGCTCCGTGCAAGGCTGGGATGCAGCCCCAGAGCCACCTCAGGCCGGTTTAAAACCAGTGCTGTTGGGGGGGGGAGCACAACCCCTGCTCCTGTTCCCAGCCGCTCCTCATGTGTTGCCCCCCCCCCCCCCCCCCCACCCCC
>NDXB01003883.1:8003-59045 GCA_002631895.1 Agapornis roseicollis
TTTTTTTTTTTTTTCTGGAAGCAATAGTAAATGAAAAATAAGCACCTTCTATTTAATATTTTTAATGTATTAAATAGTTCATTATTGTCTAATATTGTCTTTATAATAATAAATGCAGTGTAAATAAACATTAAACCACTGAGGACAAATTTGTGACAAAACACAATAATTTATTTAGGCAGTTTTCTTCTTGTTTATCCTGATTTGTCATTCACTGTCACACTGTGGTGTAGATTAGTGGGAAAAAGGACTCCACCTGGGTCCTTCAAGTAGATCAAAGAGCTCCTCCTTGCTTGACAAATTATAAGGTTCACCCCTTCTCTCCCCCTTTTCATAACATTATGGCCAATGTTACTGCTTCCTAGAAACATTCAACTTTTAATTTTTTCATCACAGAGAAATTCTAACATCTTTCACAGCTTCTGTGCAATATCCCCTTATCCCCACCTTCTGCTTGAAAATACTTAGGCATAAAAAAGTATGCTTATTCAAAGAAGTCCAACTTTCACAGAGTACTTAACCATCTCATAGTAAGCATGACTAAAACCAGTGACCACACAGCTAGCTCAGGTGTCTCACATATGGTAGAAATAAATCCTAAAAAATTCAAAGTTCACCTACACTGTAGTAAGATAGCTTAAGCATCAGTGATGTTTCCACTTGAGTTCATGCCTTCATGGGTCCCTAATGCAAAGGAAAAGAGTTGCTGTGGATGAAAATTTGATGGAAGCATCTTCACTTTTATTTAGTGCATGAAATAAAATTTCCAGTGACAGAGGCTGACACAGGTCCAGCACTTCAATGGAATTGCACCAAATGGTCAAAGTTGAGAATTGAAGCCCTTTTATTTTCCCTGTTCTGTGCATAGCATGCTGTTCTTAGGAAACTCATAACCTGCTATTTACCAGTGGGACAGCAGCTAAAACAAACAAACTCTGTAGTTTAAAAAAGGATAAAAACTTCTACACTGACCACTTGGTAGCTGTGTTTTTTTATCTGGATATTTTTGCTGTTTAGTTCTATGTCAAAAAATATTGAAAAGCTTGGCCCATATAAGTGGCAATTTATGTGCAACATTTCAGTTTCAGAGGTAAAACCAAGTTTTAGCTCAAAAATTAAATAAAATATCATAAATTATCACCCGCCCTCCCAGCAAATGTTTTCCTTCCATCATGGAGATGAAAAGTGAATTAATAGTCTTTGACAACTTGTATATCTAGTTTTGAGCTGATGCAGTCTTAAATGGCTGAGTTATTGAGCTCTGAAAAATGGACTTTGTAATGGAAATACGGATAGACTATAAACTATAGCTATGCTATTGGGCAGGGGAGGAAAGGAAAATACTGCAATTACTAGCAGATAAATTCTGTTTTACTATTGCCTTGACAGATCAAACCCAGACATATCAAATATAAACATGTATATTTCAAAAGCCCAAAGCTACATCCAAGCTGGTGGGTACAATACGAGGTGTCTTTTCATCCTTGCCATGTTCCCTTTCTTGTCACACCCTCATGTCTTCCCTCAAATGCTTAAGTGGAGTGTTCAAGGTTGCCAATTTCTAAAGCAACAAAGTTTCTTAGGCAGTTATATTTGGCCTCCCTGAAACTGACACTGACTACAGAGGAGAGTGGAAAAACATAAAAGTGCAGCACCTGGGAAGTTAAAAAATAACAGGAAAAAATAAACGAGAAAAAAAAAGTTGATAGAGGAGGAGAAAAGGGCAGGGAATGAGTTTGTAAAGAAAATAGTGAAGGGATTGAGAAGTTCAGAACAGTGCATTGATAGAGGTGAGTTACAGGGATTTGAGTTTATTGGTAGAGAAGGAAAGATGGAACAGAGTTGAAAGTGACAGAATTGATTTATTTCCCACCATTTAGTTTTCACACTAAAAGAAGGGAGGGACCATTTCTACCCAGAAGTGCTAACACAGGGAAACACATGGAAACACAGAGAAAGGTGTCTTCGTAAGACAAACATTGTTTTCCCCTTGAAATCTGTAATACAAACTTGTCCAAGTAGAGGAAAAACATACTATGTTTTGTGAATGCTAAGTAAGAATATGCATCCACAACATAACATAGAAGTTATTATGAGTGGTATGTGTCTTAAAATTAGTCATGCAAATGTAATGAAAATTTATTAGATTGACAAACTACTTTTCAGTATGAAAAGTCGTTTTGTAAATAATTGTTCATTATTTATCAAAGGCTCTTGATCCCAGAGCTGGGAATAACTGCAAAAAAATCAAAGCTCTGACTTAAAAACCAGGTCATTTGGCTTGTAGTAGACGTTTTAGTGTGTGTTCAGTTTTGCTGCTTTTTGGTTTTCATTTTGTGCCAATTTAATCTTTTTTTAATTGTAATAAAGTAATTAATTTAGTCTCTTGATTTTCAGTCAAAACCTGGAGAGTTTCTTAATGTATCAGCATACAGCAACATGCATCTCAACAGTCATATGGAAGTCTTCACAGGTGCTCAGGCTTATGTCAAATGATCATTAGAAAGTCAGGACAGATTACCTAAGGTTGGCTGGCAATGAAAATAACTCCAAGGGAATTTGGATTGGATGAAAGCCAAAATAAGAGCATTGTGTTAGGTTTCTCCTCTTTGGCAAAGTTTCTGCTGAATATTTGTATCAATAAAAAGTTAAAACAAATGAGTGCCCTGTAAATGCTTGCAGTTTCCCAAAATGTAATTATCACTCTTTCTAGTGAGTGGATTTTTGTTTTCTTTTATAAAGCCAAAGGTTGAATTGTACATGACAGAAAGTCAGAGTCATCAGTACATGAATAGCAATTATAAGCCTTGGAAAGAGAGGGATTACATTAGACATGACAACATGAACGAGAGCCATAGCCTTTTCTGGGAGATATAAAATGTGCCATTTCTTACTCTAGGTGCCTGTCTCCAAAATGTAATGTTTAGTTGGAAGTCCATTGAATCCGAAAAGATAATATATTTTTAATTAACAAATATCTTCTATTTTAAAAGAAAAATACTGTTTCTTGACTATCAAAGAATGAATGTTGAAATATTAGCCTAAATAGTAGAAATTAAAATGAGCTCCTTATCCATGTTCAATACATTAACATCAATGCACCACCAGAGCCAAGTCACAAGCCCCAAAATGTTGGAAATCTGAGCTCTTTATAATGAAAACAGATGTTAAAACATGCTTTAGCTTCACAAACATGCTTCTATGGCTTTAGATTAGTTCTAGTAGAAAAAGACCCAGGGTTCTCCATCTAGTGTTTGGGTTAGCTCTGGAAAGTGACCTAGGTATCCTGGTGGACAGCAGACTCAGTATGAGTGAATATTGTGCTGCCGCCTCAAAGAAAGCCAGCAAGATGCTGTGCTGCATCAACAAAAGCATCACCAGCAGACATAAAAATCATTATCTTACTCTATTCAGTGCGTGTTAGGCCACAGCTGGAATGCACAGGCTGAAGAGGGTCCAGAGATGTGTGACAAGGATGATCAACAGACTGGGAAATGTGCCATATAAGGAAAGGCTGAGAGAACTGGGTTTGTTCAGCCTTGAGAATGCTCAGGGGAGACCTTATCACCATGTTCCAGTATTCAAAGGGTAGTGTACTGGGTTTGACTGGCATAGAGTTAATTTTCTTCATAGTAGCACCACTGGGGCTGTTTTGTATTTGTGCTGAAAACAGTTTTGATAATTCAGGGATCTTTTCATTATTGCCGAGCAGCACTTATACAGAATTAAGGCCTTTCCTGCTTCTCACACCAATCCACCAGCAAGTAGGCTGAGGGTGCAGAAGGACTTGTGAGGGAACAGGGCTGGCCCCAACTAACCCAAAGAATATCGTATAGCATATGGTGTCATCCTCAGCATATAAAGCTGAGGAAAGAAGAAGGAAGGAGGTATTTTTGGAGTTACAACATAGTTGTAACTACCATTCCAAGTAGCCATTATGCATGATGGAGCTGTGCTTTCATGGAGATGGCTGAGCTCCTGCCTGCTGATGGGAAGTGGTGAATGAATTCCTTGTTTTGCTTTGCTTGCATGCATGGCTTTTGCTTTAAACTGTCTTTATCTCAACCCACAAGTTTTTTCACTTTTACCCTTCTAATTCTCTCTCCCATCCAACTGGCAGAGGAGTGAAGGGTTTATTTGTCAGCTGGGATTAAACGACGACAGGAGGCTACAAAGATGCTGGAGACTTTTTTTCCAAGGAGTTCCCTTCCAACCTGCTACTCTATGATTTGATGATTCTATGATTATAAAGTAGAATTAAAATGTTTTGACCTTAAAACCTTGAACATTTTTGGTTTTGTTAAATGGTTGCATGTGATTTCTCTTCATGGTTTAAATGATAATTTTCTAATGTTTGTAATATTAATGACTTGCAAAAGTAGTGGTTTAATATACAGAAATGAAATATTTAAGATAATGAAAATATCTTAAACTCAACCATTTAAATTATGTATAAAGAAAAGTGAGCAGAATTAAGCTTTTCTCCTACGACTTAACATGTTTCCTATGAAAGATAGCAATTTCAGAAGAAATACATCTTGTAGTGAAATCTGTTCTAGAATAAAAGATGCCTGTATGTGGTTTTTGATTGATTTCAGCAGAAGAAAGGGTGCTCTGTGAATGACAGGAGCAGTGAGGGATAATGTTGCCCCTCTGAGCTTTGTGTGCCTGCATGAAGGAAAGGAAAGAAAACCATGGGATGTCGATTGACAAAGTCTGGTTTCTGGCATTAGCAAGGATTATGCGAGGCGTGATCCTTGGGAGGCAATCTGGAAGGACAAATGAATCCAGGAAGACAGGAGATTCTTCAAGAAGGAAATCTTAAAGGTTCAGAAGCAAGCTGTCCCCATGTGCTGAAAGATGAGCCAGTGGGGAATACTGGCCTGGCTGAATAGTGTGCTTTGGCTGGAACTTAGGAAAAAGGGCAAGGAAGCTCAGGAGGACTACAAGAATGTCATGATGTTCTGCAGAGAAAAAATTAGAAGGCCATAAACTAGCTAGAAGTTAATTAGGTTACTGCCATAAAAGACAATGAAATATATTTCTATAAACACATTAACAATAAAAGGAGGGCTAAGGAGAACCTCCATCCTTTATGTGATGCAGGGGAAAACATAATAACAAAAGATGAGAAAAAGGCTGAGGCACTTAAAACCTTTTTTGTCTCAGTCTTTACTAGCAAGACCAGTTGTTCTCAGGATACCCACCCTCCTGAGTTGGAAGACAGGTATAAGGACCAGAGTAAAGCCTTCATAATACAAGGAGAAATGTAAATAATCCAGCTACCTGCTATACCACTTAGAGACATATGAGCCTATGGGGCTGGATGGGATCCACTGAGGGTACAGAGGGAGCTGACAGAAGTGTTCACCAAGCCACTTTCAATAATTTATCAGCAGTCCTGGATAAACAGAGACGTCCCAGCTTGCTGGAAATTAGCAAATGTGATGCCCATCTACAAGAAGGGTTGGAAGGAGGATCTGAGAAAGCACAGACCTGTCAGCCTGACCTTAGTGCCAGGGAAGGTTTTGGAGCAGCTCATCCTGGGTGTCATGACACAGCATATACAGGACAACCAGCATGGCTCTATGAAAGCCAGTACCTACTTGACTAAACTGATCTCCTTCTATGACCCATTTAGTGGCTGAGTGAAAGGCTGTGGGTGTTTTCTACCTAGACTTCAGTAAAGCTTTTGACACAATTTCCTACAGCATTCTCCTGAAGAAACTGGCTGCTCATGGCTTGGATGGGTGTACTCTTCACTAGGTAAAAACTTGATTGGATTGCTGGACCTAAAGACTGGTGGTGATTGGAGTTAAATCCAGTCAGTGGCTGGTCACAAGTGGTGTTCCCCAGGGCTCAGTACTGGGGTCAGTTCTGTTTAATATATTTTATCAGTGGTGTGAAGGAGGGGATCAAGTGCACTCTCAGAAAGTTTGCAGATGATACCAAGCTGGCTGGCAGTGTTGATCTGCTGAAGTGTAGTAAGTCTCTGCAGTGGAATCTGGACAGGCTAGACTTATGGGGTAAAGCCAACTCTATGACATTCGACAAGGCTCAGTGCTGGATCCTGCGCTTGGATCACAATAGCTCCATGCAATACTTGAGAAAAAGTGGCTGGAAAGCTGCCTAGGACTTAGTGATATTTGTTGACAGCTAGCTGGATATGAGCCAGCTTGTGCACAGGTGGTCAAGAAGGCCAGCATCATCATATCAGAAATCCTGTGGCCAGCTGGACTAAGGAAGTGATCATCCCTCCCCTGGTGAGGCCACACCTGAAATACTGTGTTTAGTTCTGGGTCCCTCTGGAGCAGGTCCAAAAGACGTGCAATGAAGCTGGTGAAGGGCCTAGAGCAAAAGTCTTATGAGGAACGGCTGAGGGAACTGTGGTTGTTTAACCTGGAGAAAAGGAGGCTTGGGGGAGACTTTGTCGCTCCCTACAGCCACCTGAAAGGAGGTTGTAGTGAGGTGGGTGTTGGTTGATTCTCCCATGTAGCAAGCAATATGACAAGAGAAAATGGCCTCCAGTTGTGCCAGTGAAGGTTTAGATTGGATATCAGAAAAAACTTCTTCACTGAAAGCATTGTCAAACACTGGAACAGACTGCCCAGGGATCTGGTTGAGTCACCATCCCTGAAGGTATGTAAAAGAAGTGCAAATGTGGTGCTTAGGGACTTAGGGAGGGACTTGGCAGTGATGGGTTAATGGTTGGACTATTGACACTGTTGACAGGAAATATGTCACAAGCAAGGTTATACTGATAAACAGAGAAGGGTTGAGATGCCCCTGTGCTTGGTGATGTTAGAACTTTCAACTTTTTGGGGTCTTGTTATAGGTTGGAGTAATTCAGAGCAGCCTAAAGACCAGAAGTTACTTAAGGGCTCCATTGGCTGGTAACTGCATCCTTATTTTATCTGGTTCTTTTAGGGTCCTCAGCTGAGGTTTTAAAGTATTTTATTTTGTTGACAGCAGCTGCTTCTGCAACTGTGTGATTAGGAGGATTCAGTAAGTTGTACTGTGAATAGTGCAGATGGAAATCTGAGAGTGAAGTAGGGCCAATTTTCATCACAGAAAGAATTTGGCTTTTCAAGTGAAAATCCTCACAAATTTTGCTGCTGGCAATCTATGATACTGTGAGCAAAACTATTTAGCTCATCCATGGTTTTATTTTTCTTTGTTTGCTTTGATTTTATAAAGGCTTCTGAAAGGGCCCATATCTCCATGCTTCCAAAAGAAAATAAAATTATACTCAAAGTGAAGGAATTTCAGATAATCACAAACCCCATTCCCTTCTTTTCATCACCTCAACAGTAATTCTCTAACTCTAATGATTACAGATCCCTCTTATGCCTTCAAAACCTTCCTCATTGGAAAAGTCTGGTGAAAAAATGGATTTTGTAGCATGTCCTGAAGAATAACCAATGATTTCATAGATAGGAACAAGCTCTAAGGCTGTGGCATGCCCATAAGAAAGCTTCTACCATACACAACTAAGCTGTTGCACGAGTCTTTAAGCTGAAATCAGTTCTCAATTTGTCAAATATCCAGCAGGAAATTATTATGGGAAAGCACAGTTTTGTCTGCATAACAGATAAAGGATGGCCCTGTCACTAAATTCATCATTGTCCCAACTTACTTACTGAGTCCTAGTCATCATAGGATGGTTATGAGTCAGCTGGCTTTGATGTCCACTGTAAGAAAGCATTTTCATACTTAACATTACAAAAAAAATGCATGAAAATTTAAAACACATTTTGAATGATGAGATTTTCTAATGGTCATGACTGTATCTGAACCTGGGAAATAGAATTTATTTTACTTTTGAAATTAATCTGATAAAAATTTTACATTTGCACTCAGTAGTATTTTCACCCTATAATAGATATATACATCCCTTGTGAGATGAAGCAGAACTAATCAATTGAGTATAATAACAAGAGAGGCAGATTTATCAGTTCATATTACTCAGTTGGAATGATTTGTGGTTAGGACAGAAAAGTTTAAAATGGAAAAAGTTTACTATGGCTATGTTCTGAACTCGACTGAAGATGAAAATGCTTCTGCTAAATAATGACCCATTAACAGAGGCATCCAATTCATTGCACGTATATTTACAACTTGATTGATTACAAATGAATTACTAGTGCTTGCTTTCTCCTACTGGAATCAGTGGCAAGAGTATTTCTGCTGGAGAACTCCTCACACCTTCCTATGCTCTCTGGGACATGATTCCCCTTCTACAAAATTTGTGAGAATCTTTCCATTGGTGTCAGTGAGACATACCTTAGCTCCTTAAATCAGCACTAAGTGAATACAGTAGCCTGTTTCTGGGCCTCAAAGTGCATGTATAAAGGCAGAAGATCCTTGTGTAGTCAATCTCAAAACATGTTGCAATTTTGTCAGGATAAAGAAGTCTTTTGAATGTGGCTGCTCTCAGACTTATAATTCATGAGCAGAGTGGTATCAGGAGTTAAGTCTCTTCTTGTAAACTAAACCAGTGCTGGAGTATGTTTTCTGGTTCTATATATAAGTATCATGGCCAGACTATGTATTACTAGACTCTTCTTTTTCCCAAGAGAGGATGACTGCTTGTAAATTGCTCTTATGAATGGTCTTTGGTCTGTGCCAGTTCCCAAATTATATTTAGGGGTCATTTGAGAGACTGCCCATATCAAAACAGTGCAGGAGGTGTTCTGTCAGTGTAAGAATGCAATGGCCAAGTTGCTGTTCTTGTGAAACTCTGCCCAGTCTGTGTTTAATTTATTAACAGAGATGCACCTAAAGAGCCTTAAGACCTGTCTGTATGGGCAGCTCTGTACAACATTTCTGTCCCCATTTTAGAGTCTGAAAGCTCCTGTGGAAAGCAGTGTGTCATGTTTGGGTGACACCATGCCACTGTGTACAGCAGATTGAAGGCAGCACTGAATTGGCTCACTTCTGCCTAGTCTGGAGCACTGCCAAAGCAAGCCCAGCCATCACTCATTTGGTGTCTGTAGGCATGCCCCTAGAGCAAGATGAACCAGGTGGAAGATGTTTGTGCCTGTGATATTATTAGGTGTGGAGATGTTTATACCTGAAGGAATAGCACACACAGTTGATGCTTACAGTTGCCCGGTGTCACCTAGCTTTGTTTAGTGGAATTATGTCTGTTTGACCCTGGTATGACTAAGATCAGACATTAGCCTAGCACAGAGATGAGACCTTTTGAACAATAGCATCGTATTTGCATTTTATTAAAGGCCAAGAACCTCCAAATTTAATCCTTACTCTCTCTATGTTTCTATAGTTTCCTATCAATTCTCTAAGTTTCTATGACTACTAAGATGGCATTCTTATAAATTTAAATTACAGTTATCTACTTACTTTATTCAGGTGGATTGTTTTGAGATTGATGTGTAAATGAATCCATTTCCTTGGCAAGAAGTAAATTAAAATCAAAAGCATATATAAAAGATGAGGTCATATTTCATCATAAGGTAGAAATGCCTGCAAAGAATCAAAGATTGGTGATATCCTTACTCCACTCAAGTTTTCTCAGATTTAAGAAAGAAAATTATACCTATGGGTATGTATGTGTATAAGTAACCATACAGTGACTACACTGGGTGACACATTGGTCTTCTGTAGGGAGCATTCTTTATAGAAAACTGTGCTTTAAACGTATGAGCATGATATGTGTTAACTGCAAAAGAGTGCCCTCCACTGAAGATTGTTCCTCAGGCTGGGCACCAGAATTCCTGTAAGAGATACTACTTTTTTGCCAAACAAGTATGAGCATGAAAAATGAAACGAAAGCACACTTATAGATTTCTTGTGTTTTCTTAATAATATTTATTTATGATTCAAGACAAAACAGTCTGTGATTGTCATATCATATGTACAGCAGGAGGTTCTGATTTTGCTAAGCTCAGGTTATGAATCAACAGTGAAAGAGAATATCTCTCTGTCCAAGCACTGAAGACTCACAGTAATTCTTCAGCAAAACTTTCAAAAGCAGCACTACAACAAGGAAGACCTCATCAAGAAGTGAAAAATTACAGTGCTCTAAAAACCAAGTCAGTTCATCACTGAGTTAATTAACAGTGCTAAATGGAAGTCAGTAATAGTAGATTAGAAGCAACCAATTCTATGCATTATCTATCTGATTTTATGCATTGAATTCTTATTTTCTAAAATACATGGGAACAAGGATTTGAGAGGGGAAGCTGCAGTGCAGAGAGTGCCTGCACGGGCTTGTGAAGGGAGGGTGCCAACAGGCAGGGTTGCACTCGGTGCTCCCTGGTGCAGTTCCTCCTGCAGCAGGGGCTGAGCTGCAGGGCACAGAAGCTGAGAGGAAGCAGCACTGCTTGCTCCAGGCCCAAACTGTGCAGGGGCCTCAAGTGTCCATTGTAGCTCATGGAGGGAAGAACGAGGCCATTAACCTGGGAAGCTGAGAAACAGCAACAAGAAAAAAAAAAATAAAGAAGCAGAAGAGGACAGTTAAAAGCAAGGGGCTTCCTCCTAAAACTGTTGTCGCCACCCAGAACTGCTTTGCAGTCCTTCAGGGTTCTGATGAGGAAACGCACTAGCATCATGAACAACCAGCTGATGCACTGGTAAAGAAGATCTCTACTGGTGCTGCCAGGAAAAAGTAGTGAGTCGTAGCAGTGGGGGACTGTGCTTTGAAAGGCACAGAGGCACCCACCTGTTGGTCTGATCCGGTCTCAAGGGAGGTGTGTTGCCTACCAGGAGCACGGATCAGGGATGTTGCAGAGAGGCTGCCTGCTCTAGTAAGTCCCACTGACTATTACCCACATCTAGTGACCCATGTGGGTGCTAGATAGCAGTAGCCTGGGGAACATAAAGAAGGACTACAGAGCCCTGGGAGAGGTGGTTAGGGGCTCTGGAGACCAGATTGTCTTTTTGTCAGTTCTCCAGGATAAAGGGGAGGACCCCAAAAAGGCAAGGAGGATTGGCAAGGTTAATAAACGGTTAGAACAGTGGTGCCATAGTCAGGAGTTTGAGTATCTAGAACATGGGACTCAATTTAGTAGGCCAGTAGACTGGGAGGGACACATAAGGACATGCTTTTCCTGGTTGGGCTCATTTTGGTGGGTGGTATCATATTCTCTTCCCTTCTTTTTTCTCTTATTATTATTATTGGTGGTAACAGTGGTGATTTGTGTTATACCTTAGTTACTGGACTGTTCTTATCTCCACCCGTGGGAGTTGCATTCCCCATCCCTCCGGCTGGCTTGCCGACAGGGCTTAAACCACGACAAATGTGAAAATGGATGACCTGGGAAATTACAGACCAGTCACTCTCACCTCCTGGAAGATGCATGCAAAGGCACATGAAAAACAATAAGGTGCTTGGTGACAGCAAGCATGGCTTCACTAAGGGGAAATCCTGCCTGACCAATATGGTGGCCTTCTATGATGGGACTACGGAACTGATGGACAGGGGTAGAGCAGTTGATGTCATCTACCTGGATTTGTGCAAAGTGTTCAACACTGTCCCACACGACATCCTTGTCTCTAAATTGGAGAGACATCAATTTGATAGGTGGAACACTTGGTGGATAAAGAACTGGCTGGATGGCAGCACACAAAGAGTGGTGGTCAATGGCTCAGTGTCCTGCTGGAAGCCAGTGACGAGTGGTGTCCCTCAGGAATTGGTGTTGGGACCGGTCTTGTTTAACATCTTTGTCGCTGACATGGACAGTGGGATTGAGTGTGCCCTCAGCAAGTTTGCTGATGACACCAGGCTGTGTTGTTCGGTGGATACGGTGGAGGGAAGGAATGCCATCCAGAGGGACCTTGACATGCTTGTGAGGTGGGCTGATGCCAACCTCATGAAGTTTAACCATGGCAAGTGCAAGGTCCTGCACCTGGGTTGGAGCAATCCCAGGCACAGCTACAGGTTGGGCAGGGAGGAGATTCAGAGCAGCCCAGCAGAGAAGGACTTGGGGGTGGTGGTTGATGAGAACATGAACATGAGCCAGCTTCAGTGTGCACTTGCATCCCAGAAAGCCAACTGTATCCTGGACTGCATCAAAAGGAGCGTGACCAGCAGGTTGAATGAAGGAGGTGATCCTGACCCTCTACTCTGCTCTCGTGAGACCTCACTTGGAGTATTGTGTGCAGTTCTGATGTCCTCAACATAAAAAGGACATGGATCTGTTGGAACAAGTCCAGAGGAGGGCCACGAGGATGGTCGGGGGACTGGAGCATCTCCCATATGAAGACAGGCTGAGAGAGTTGGGTCTGTTCAGCCTGGGGAAGAGAAGGCTGTGTGGAGACCTCCTAGCAGCCTTCCAGTACCTGAAGGGGGTCTATAGGGATGCTGGGGAGGGACTGTTAGTTAGGGACTGTAATTCAGGGTGTTGGCCCAGAAATATTGCTCTTTAACCCTTATTCAGTTTGCCATCCTAAGCCACTAAACACTCTCATGTCTTCTGCCTGTGTTTTGATTTTGCAATAAAGTACCCCAACTTTTGTTTAGCAAAAGCTTTACCACTGCTAGGATTTACTCTGTAACATATAAGCATATAGCAGTGTTATCTACCTGTAGGGTAGATAGGAGATAGGAGAGGTAGATAGGAAAGGTTTAGACTGGATATAAGAAATTCTTTCCTGTTACGGTGGTGAGATGCTGGAATGGGTTGGCCAGGGAGGTTGTGAGTGCTCCATCCCTGGCAGTGTTCAAGGCCAGATTGGATGAAGCATTGGGTAACATGGTTTAGCGTGAGGTGTCCCTGCTTGTGGCAGGCGGGTTAGAACTAGATGATCTTAAGGTCCCTTCCAACCCTAACTATTCTATGATTCTATGATTCTATGACATAACGTACATTACAAAATACTAACATATTATATAATCATACACATATACAATTATATGTATTATATAACATTTAAATACAAAATATAATTGCTTGAAATATAATAAGTGAATTTGAATTGTTGTATTATGGATGTGGTACACATTTATCCATCTTTTTTCCATTTGCAAATATATATCAGCCAATATAGCCAATTAAAAGTAATCTCCTCTTGAAATTCATCAAGAGTCAATGTTCTGCAGTATTTTTATGAGTTATTTAAACCAGTTAATGGGATGATATTCACCATGTGTTTATGTTCATTTATCCTTTGTGCCATTTTAATCTTGAAAGTAATAATAAAAGAAATACTACACCAGAGTGAAACATAGGATTAAAACTATCTTTAGAATTTATTAATGTGACAAACAGCTCAGATTAAAAATGCTGGGCATTTTCAGAAAGAAAATATCCTTTTCTTGGCTTCCAGGTAACTTTCAAGAGAGCTGGAATCTCCACAGTGGTTTCTAGCATTTCTGCTGGGAGCTCTGCTCCAAGGTTCTTACATATTCTAGGATGCCTCAAATAGCGCCATACATTCTTTAGGGACATATCTTTTGTTCCCTTTACTTCTTAATATCAATGTTTTTGATGAGATGGTGATACCTAGTAAATTAGTGTACAGGACGTGATAAATTTGCTAGGACTCAGTGTATTTCAAGGCCATGCAAAAAATCGGAAAATTGGCATAAGAACACAGTTTTTGCCTTTTCTTCTCTTGGTGAGAGATAGGAAGGAGAATCTCAGAACTAGGATGTAAGATTTTTCTTGTTTCATTCAGTGAAATGAACACAAACATGCTTTTCTGGCTAGCGCAAAATGGCAAAAAAGCTTAAAAAAATCCACATTCAGTTCATTAGTCAAGGTTAAAGCTGAAGGTGACATGTAAAACAGCAGAATCACTTCTCTGCCAAGAAGTTTTCATCAGTCTATCTACTATTCATATGGCTTAATGACTTTAGCTCTTTGTGATATTCTTCTCCTAGTAATTCATTTTTAAGAGGGCACTCAGTCTTTGGTTGTTAAGAGTTGTTATGTAGGGTTTGTATAAGAAACAATACATAACAAAATTCAAGCAAGGTAATGTCTTTGTTGCTGCAGTAAAACTCACACAAAAGAGAACATTTCACCACTGCTACCTTCACATGTTTTTATCAAAATAAAGCACTAATTTCTCTACAAAAGTATTCCTGGAAGAGCTGGCCATGCAAAATGTAGTGTTTCACTTTGCTGTGGCAGGAGGAACACAGTCCTATATTTGTGCTCTGGCTCTGCTTTAAGTGCCTTCCTGGCATCAGTCCCAGCAGTGCTGCACCAGCTGAGCTCTCAGGACTTGCCCTTGTGGAGTAGCTTTGTTAAACCTTTAGGGAACCAATCAAACAAACATTTTTTTCTCTTTTTAACCTCTTATGAATGAAGGTACACGATGGTTTTTCTAGATTAATTTTCTACAGTCCACACCTAAACCATTAGGTTTGCCATTCCCTATTCAATACTTCAATTTGTGAGAGGACAAATGATCTCTATGGACTCAGTAAAAAGGGTAAAACCATGGATTTTTAACTTCTGTACTTGTAGACCAATGCTAAGCTTGAACAGGGAGGAACATTCCTTCACCACTCAACAAAACAGCAAAAACCTTTTTGAAAACCAGGGTCAACCAACATCTTATTTCCTCTGTGCATTCAGCTATGTAGATGTGTGTGTGTAAGATCCCTGCATGTTGATATTTGCTGGTTACATGAAACTGTATGCTAACTGTTGTGTACAAAAATCATTCAAACTTTTACAGAGACATCTTTATCTTTGTATGCTGAAGAATAACTTGTGGCTCTTTACTTATAAATCTACGATTGAGAAGTAATAAATTATCTGTTGGGGGGGGAAGAATAAACACTTATATATTTTTTTTTTAAACAATGCAGCTAATTATGGCTAAGCTATAAACTCAGGTGGTACAAACTATTTCTCCAGCACAACACATATGACTGCAGAGTACAATGTTTCAGAGCTCTCTGACGCTGCTGTGCCTTCTCCATTGTGATGTTCATAAACAAAAACTAACCTGTCCCTCACCTCCATCTGCTGCCAAGCAGGATGATGAGTGGAAATGATCTGAAAAGTTTAAATAATCTTGCAATGTTATGTGCTGCATTCCAACACTGTCAGTGCTTAAATTCTAGTTACTGTCTGTACATAACTTTTTGGTACATGCACACTTGTGATTTATTTTATTCATTGAAGGAAAGCTCGATTTTAAATGAAAAAGATGCCGTTTCCACATTTGCAGTGGGGACAAAGTATGTCCCCAGCCTACATACTCATGACAAAGCACACCCTTCAAACCTCTTACCTTCCTACGTCTAATAAAAATCTCTTCCAAGAGATTAAGATTCACATTATGAATCTTTCAGGATTTACATTAGCTTCAAGTCTTTCCATTGCAAAGCATGGTGGCCAATGGGAAACTTGTTTTTAACTTCATATCTGGTAGTCTGAGATTTATTTTATCATTGCATAAATTTAGATGCAGTTCTAGCTGAAATCTCCTAATATATAATGTATTTATACTGATTAAGTGCCTTAAAGCATTCAGAATATTGCCTAACCAAAGAATTAATAAATATAAGCATTCTGTAATATCAAAAATCAAGATGCTAGCTTTGTATATTCATACTGAATGGTTACAGATTTCTTTTTCAGGGGTATAGTTTTTATTTTGTACATGTCAAGAAAACTTGGAAGTCTCCATCTTCAGAGCTGCTGCTTGGAAGGCAATAGCATGTTTCACCTGCTCATCCAGTGATAGGACACATGCAAATGGTTCAAAGGGAAGCATTTCTTTATCAGGAGTGTGTCAAACACTGGAATAAGCTTCCTAGAGAGGCCGTCGATGTCCCAAACCTGTCTATGTTTAAGCTGCACTTGGACAATGCCCTTAATAACATGCTTTAACTTTTTGTCAACTGTGAATTAGTCAGGCAGTTGATTGTTGTAGGTTCCTTCCAACTGAAATAGTCTACTCTATTTCTTGTCTCTGAAGAGAAATGTAACAAGTGCAGTGAATCATATTTTGGACATCAGCAAAGATCTTACACTGACAAGCAACAAATATTATTCCACATAAGAAAATGAGTAGTTGGTTTGTACATAGCATTGAGTTTGAATCAATTAATATAGACCAAGTGTAAGTTTTTCTTTGAGGCAAGTTACAGTAAGAATACTAAACATAGTAATTGCATATATTCCTGTAAGACAAAATTTAGGAGTGTTACTCTTTATGGCCATTGACTGAAAACAGATATGGAAAGTCAGATTTATCTCCTATAACTTTACTTCCCTGAAGTTAGATGTCTGATCTAAGTTAGCCATTTGAACTACTTCTGTGGTCAGATTGTCAGAGAAGAAATAATGCAAGGCATCTGAATATACCTCTTGTGACTTGATGTGTGTAGGTCCCTGATTATGTATATGAGACAGAGTTCTCACACAGATTATGTCTCCTCTGACTATATAGGCAGCAGGTGAAGACAACCTACTTAGCCTCAAGCTCAGTCTAAACTGAAGCTGAATCCCAGTCTGAAACACTGCCATGAGAAACTGTGTATGAAATACTGTCAGAGGATTGTAAAAAAAAAAAGTGGAGGTGGCAGAAAATTTACAGACATAATGTTATTTTTCAAGTGGTAAAAAATATACTCTTTTAGTTTGCCAGGAGCACCTTACTAAGGTACAGATCAAATGTGACTGGGTAGAAACAGTCAAGCTGCAGTGCTGAGCATGTGTATGTCTTAACTTATTTTGCTACAGGTTTTATGAGGAGAAGAAAACTAGCTTTAATCCAAACTAATTATATTTGGATGGAATGCTCTAAAGTGAGTTCACATTTCTGCACCCCATTTAAACTTTACAAGCTTGCTTTCATGAAGCTCTGGCATTATAATTATACATCAACAACTTTTAGACTTTGGAAACACTGGAAGATCTCTGCATGTATGTCTGGTAGTCTAAAGGCCTTTGTCAGTTTGAATTTGAATTAAATAATTCTTTACCTCAGAAACTTCATAACTAATGTTACAAATCTGAATTAAAACATACTCAAAGTGCAAAGTAGCATCTCAAAGACATGTCCATTAGTGACGGCTTTATTTTGCTTTATTTTTTTAAGAAAAAGAACAGGTAGAATTGTTCATAGGTTTATTGTCACATAATTCATAAGCATATGCTGCTTCATCCCTGTAATTTGAGCTTAGCTAAGACTTAATCAGTAGCTAAGACCATACTATTCTGCAAAGTACGAATTCCATCCATGATGAGTCATATCTTTATGGAATGTTTTTCCTTTCTTTTGTGATGAACAGAGCACACATTTCCTATCATTTTGGCATCACTTGAGGAAAATATTAGATTATCTGACTTAATTATTTGATCTTACTTGAGCAAAGTGTGACATACCAATGTAGTATAATTGTAGCTTGAATAAGGAGAGTTTTCTCCTGACTGCACAACTGGGGGATGACTAATACAAGATATAAAATCTAGAGCACATTTTTTTGGGGGTCCATGAAAAATGATTGTTTAGCAGTCATTGAAAGTTCATGTTAACTTTCATTCTTAGCATTCCTGAAAAGTTTCCAGACATACAAAATGTATGAAGTCCAAATCTTCAAATTATTTTTTCACATACAGTTATAATTACAGCTTTATTATACATATTTCACATATAGCAAGGAACAAGGGTACCCTTAACTGAAGGAAGCAAAGAGAAGGTAACATAATTCTAGAGCTGCTTACACACATGAGCAAGTGCCACCAAATGTTACTGTGCATCTGACCTTTGGTGACTGTTCATGGACACGACCTTAACCTGAAAGTAGTACAATTTTATCAAAACCTCTTCCGTTGCACACTGAGCTAAGCCTTGCAGATGCTGAGAGCTAATACATGGAAAGTTACTACATCAGCTGGCATGACATAATTTATTGGTCATCTATTGAGGGGTCTGGGCTGTTGGGTTCATGAGTTGTAAAGTCTTGCTATCTTAAGAAAATATAATTATCTAAAGCAAAACTAAGATTTTCAAGCAACTCCAGCTTCCAATTTCATCATCCTATCAGGGATAAATGCTGGAGTTATTTTGGTTTCTCAGAGTTTGATGAGATCAAGAATTAGTCCAGACATGACCAGAATTTCTATTCCCACTGAATAAATAAATTAAAATAAATGAGAATTGAGAGGTTTAGACCTTTTGAATTTATATTTCTCAGCTATCCTGATAAATTCACACATGTTTCTTTCTTAATGCAGCTGTTCATTTGATGATTGCAAATCTCAAATTTATAGTCTTTGCAGATATTATTGCATCTGGAATGGAAATTAAGTTTTTCCTCTATGCTCACAGAAGAGTTTCATTTATGGTGCAAATGAGTGGAGCTTAAATTACTAAAAGTGATCTATATAGCTAACACATCTGATCCTACATCCAACTCATTAAACACAATATTAATGCAGATACAGGATTACTGAAAAAATTTGGGAATGGAAACAGATTTTTCAATTCCAAGGTGGCTGGTGGAAATCCACATGTTCTTTAAATGAAACATTGAAATCGGGCAGTGGTGCCATTAACCATTTAGTGTTCTTGTAGTGTTCCTGTGGGTTTCAGTGAGAACAGTCATACAATTACCTAATTCTTATCATGAATGCAGGGAAGAAAACAAATAGTGAATTAATTATCAGTTAGATTATGTTTTTCATATTTTAAGCCTGAGGGACTGTCAGCACCTTAGCAAAAAAAAGCAATCATAGCTAGGAAATTGCACAGGTTTTAAAAAGTAAAATAACTTGGAGGCTGTGGTTCAGCTTTGGAAGTAACATAGTTACTTCACTTCCCTATAAATGCTAGTTGGTGATTTATGCCAATTCTTTTGCATTTGAACAAATGCAAATTTTGCTTAGAAAAAGACATGATTTATAGTCAGAAATTGTCGTGGCAAACTTAACATGTTTCATTGCCATTGGCTATGACTTTCAGTGTAATTCTAAATTGTTCCTTCATGCAGGGAGCATAAGATGCCTGTGACTAAGAAAAAGTCCATATTAAAAAAAGTGGCTTTAGGATTCATACATCTAATAAAAAAGGAGTAATAATAATAATAAAAATCATCACTGGAAAAACTATTTGTTTTGTAAATGATGCAGTGCTAAGCACTCTGCACTGTGAATTTTCACGGATACAGGATTTCACTTGTTTATCTTCTTTGTTGCAGTGAATCATGTTAAAAACAAGTGTGTTCCTTTGACATTATCAGTAGGAACTGCAATGGGAACAGCATTTGAATTTGCTGAATTTTAGCAGCTAGACATTGATAGTCTTGTACTGGTGGAGAAATTAGCAAGCAATAGGCCCATCATCTGAGCAAAATTGCCCCCACCCATCATCCAACAGCCAGTGAGCAAGTACACCTTGAAAGTATCACCTGCATACGTTGGAAGTGCCATTTACCCTATATAATTGAGGAGAAGTTTTGAGAAAATTAATCAACAGGAGAATTACCCAGGGACCAGATTCTGCAGCAGTTGCTCACAACTGCTTTATCACACTAAAATCAGTAGGGCTGAGAGAGGTCAAAGCACCCTTTTAAAATTATTTGATTATCACAATACATTAGAGGTTAATTTCATATATATGTTTATTTTATAGTGAAAAAGCCATAGTTTTTATAACAATAGGATAACATTTTATACACAATAATCAATCTGCAGTATTCAACATAAGCAAAATGACCTGGCCAACCAAGTTGTTTTAATACTCTATTCCGAAAGAAGAATAAAAGACCAGAAGCTTTTAAATTGCCTTAACTCTCTGTTATTCAGTGTTGACATAACTTTGAGAATGTAGCTACTGCTCTGTAAATATTTAATCTCTTGTATAACAAACATCCTTGCACACACAGAACTTCAATTTAGAGGTTCTCAAAACAAGAAATTGTGATTTATGACAGGGTTTAAACTGTCTCTAAAACAGAATTTGTCTCAGTACCAGAAAATCCCATGGATTCCTCTACCACTGAAGCCAAATTTGTCCTTCTCTCTAAACCAGTGCTTAAAGTGGAGAAATATTCTAAATTAGAGCCTAGTATTACTTATTGTTTTGTTGGCATATTTTGCATGTACCAGAAAAGCAAAGAGGCAAGAATACCTGGGGATTTAGGAAGAACTGGATTAGTACTGCATCCACATCTCTAAACTGGAAACAGTTATAGACTCAACTTTAACATTCCTGAAACAGAATATTTTGAATTTTTGATGGATTTATTAGGTGTTACAGGTGCTAATCAGGGAAAAGAGATGATCAAATAGTGGCTATTTTCCTGTAACTCAATGATTAAGGTGCTTAATTTTCAAATTTCAAATTATTTAGTAAAAGCTACAAATCATTTGACAATTTATCTTTCTTGAATATCAATGTTTCCTCTATCCTGAGGAATAAAATAAATCCAACAGTGCATCCTCCCTCTGTGAGAAATACATTAATGAGGACTTCAACTGCATGGATTTGAAACATGATGTTGAATTCAGTGTTGATCTTTCTACACAATGCTGGTTTTGGCTGGGATAGAGTTATTTTTCTCCACAGTAGCTAGTATGGGCTGTATTTTGGATGATGGGAAATGATGAATGAATTCCTTGTTTTGCTTTTCTTACATGCACAGCTTCTCCTTTACTTATTAAACTTGTCAACCCATCTATCTCAACCCATGCGTTTTCTTACTTTTACTCTTCCAGTTCTCTTCCCTATCCATCATGGGGGGGAGTGCACAAGCTGCTGGCTAGGTTTAACTATGACAAATACCAAATGAGATATGCAAATACCAAATGAGATATGCACTTTGTTAGTCAAGAAATACATTGTCTATCGTTTGCCTTTCAGTAGTAGGATTTTCTTATCTTTGACATATATCTTTCACTATTTTGTTCATATTCTATGCTGGATTCATGAGCTCTAGAGAAAATAAAGGCAAACAGACAAATGCAAATAACACACACAAAAAAGTTCTTGCAAAAATCAGATTTAAACAACTCAGAAATTGTTGGGAATTCAGGTATGTGTTATTGCAGAAGTCAATTGAAAATAAAATATTTTAGTTGTCTTTAATTCGTGACATGTTACTTGGGGTTGCTTCAGTTTAACCTCCCACCTCTTTGACTAGAAATGTGCCTTTTCTTTCCCTCCACAGTTTGCCAGTTGCTGTGATCTGATGTTGACAGCAAGATTTCCATTCAAGAAAAATAGTGCAGTTCTGTTGGTCTTTGCAGAATCACAGTACAATCAGACCCAAGTACCTGTTTCACTTCTGTGCTGTGATCTTGCTGTATGTCTGGACGAGAAAAACATTAATTTACTTTTGAGTATACATGATCATAAAGGCAGATGTAACATAGTAATTTTATTGTTTCGTGGAAGTGCAGATTAGAAGAATTATTCCTCAAAGTTACCTTTATGGCATCAGTTAAAGGAACTGTTCAGAAAGAGTTAATCTAGCAGAACATAAATCTAAACTGGATTTGTCTTTTAAGAAAGTAAAGATGGTTTTCAGAATGCCTATAAGTGCCAGCTGCAACCATTTCATTTTGTCTTCGAAAGTCTTGAAGAAACTTATGTCTAAACAGTCAGGAGGGATGCTATTATTTATTTATGTTATATAACTGTGAATATTATTTCTGTATGAAAGAGGCATACCATCTGAGTGCTACTTGGTGATGTAAAGGAAACATTTCACAAAAGTTTATGACTGATATAGACTTAGAAAGAAAGGAAATCCAGAATATTATTCCTGCCTCCTGACAATACAAAATATCAAAAAGAGTCCTAGGAAACTTATATGAATATTTAACATTATTCTAAACAAATATCCAGTAGTTTTATTTTTCAGTAATGGACTGTATGGTGTATTTTCTGTCCAAAGTGTCCTCCAACACTCCTTTGTACATCATGAAATCTTAAGGTAAACACAGGGTTCACAGTTCCTGTATTTTGTAATGTTGTAAGTGAATGTCAGTGATCTTTCCATCAAATCCTTGCTGAAATACCTGGGAAAGCAAATGCTCTAATGGCAATACCCTTCGCTCCTTTAATCAAAACTGTCAGCTTAGAGGAGGGTTATCTTGTAGATGTTGTCCCACACATCATTCAAGGAAAAAAACAAATAGACTAGATAAAGCTAACTAATTCAATGCTATTGCCTGTATTTGTGTATTATGTGTATTATGTATATGTGTATTATGTATACGTGTATTATGGCACACTTCTTCTCCACACAGTACTTTCTATAAGAGGTGGATAGTATTGTTCCACTTTCACAGTAAGAGGGAAAGGGCATAGAAGTGATTTGCTCAAGGCTATTTCCCAGATCATAAGAAGTGAGGAGATGTGCCCCTATGCTTTCCAAATGCTAACCTTTAGCCAGTCCTTTCCCACTTTAATACATGATTCACTGTACTGTTTTACTCCAGCGTTCAGTTGTTCTTAGTGAGCTCAAATGTGAAACTCCTGCTGTCCATAGGGAAAGCATCAAACAAACAAAAACCAAACAAAACCCCAGTTTCTTTAAGATATTTTCAAAGAAATTCTAGCTATGTTTCTTAGGTTGTACATGGTTCTACCTTTGAATTTTGAATTTTGAATTTTCTGAGTTTATAAAAGAAACATATTTTTTCTTCACAACACTCCAGTGAGATAGGGAAAGCTAACTATAGCTTAATTTTACAATGAGGAGCAATTCTTATAGAATCTAGATGATTTGCTTATGAGCTAACAAAAAGGCTTAGTAAGACTGAGAATTGAAGTAGAACTCACCAGTCCAAGACACTGGAGCATCATTTTTACTGTCAGAAATTGTGGGACTGCAGGTGGAAATTAGTGCAACTGGTAAACTGTATTGGCATTGGTAATTCTCGATAGTGCCCAATGTTATGACAGGTGCCAGTGGCTCCAAACTGCAGTTAGGGATGTTCAGGTTTGATATTGGGAAAAGTTTCTCCACAGGGAGAGTAGTGCAGTCCTGGAGCTGATTTACTAGAGAGTCTGTGGAGTTTTTATTAGAAGTTTTTCAGAATTTGGCTAAGCAGAGTTATAGCTGATCTCATCTAGTGCTGGCAATGGTCCTGCCTGCTATACGGAAGCCTGAGCTATATGATTTCTATTTCTGTGATTCCATGAAAAGCAAAACAATTTACTTATTTTTATAGCATACTGGTATTTTTTTCCTTTAAAATGTCTGAATGTATTTGTTCTATAAGGAGGCAATAATTAGGCACTTTCAGTTCACAGTGTTATATACTAAATTCTGCAAAAAAAGTGAGCAATTGATTCAGCATTCTTAAAAGAACAATAAGGAATGTCAATGAAAATATGAGCTGTAAATATTCAATATTAACAGAATTTAACTTGGGGAAACAAGGTTACCCTTATTAAAGCCTGCTTTATAGTTCTTACTGATTTCACTGCCAACACTCAACAAAGGTATAACAATGCAGACATGCACAAGCACCCTAAATGGCCCCATGGCCCACAGAATTTGCCATCTGAGCATCCTGAAGAATCATATTTAGTTATTGCTGAGAATGGAGCTGTGTTGTCTGGTGAATCACTGACTGACTGTGGGACATATGCAACAAAAGACTTCCATGGAGCAACACTTACAGAAGTGAGAGACCTACCTATATGTGCAGTGCTCAGATGCAGCCAGTGTAGACTGCTTTGCTTGTGCCAAAGGCATAAAAATACTCATCCATTTATTTTAAGAGGATGTAGCTGTATTTTTTGATCCTTGCATATGTTTAAACTGTAATTCTGGTAATAGGGAAATAATATATAATTAAATAAATTTTTATATAATCTTTTTTGCAGTTTATCAAATCCCACTGGTGGCCCAACTGTACACATCAGCAATGTCTCTAAATAACTCAGTGTACATCTTGTTCCAAGCAAGCTTTATCAGGCAGGGTTTATTCATGAAAAGACAGCTAAATGCTAGTGTTTACTGGTCTGTGCCACCATAATTACTTCTCAAAATGTATTTGAAGGTGGTTTGATTAATATTGTCCTGCACTTTGTAAGCCATTCTTACTCAGCAGACACATAAACAAAGGTTTAACTTAAGATCCTTAAGTCACACTGCATAATATTTAAAAGAAAACAAAACCAAACCAAACCTTTTGGACTGGGACAAATAACTATTTTAAGCATTGCAGCATCTAACTGTCAGGTTCCTGGCTTGCAGTGAAAAGAATTCCAAATTTGCAGAATAAGAGCTGAATTACAATTCAGCTCCTCATGCAGAGCAAAAAATCGATAATCAGAAAGTCCTATACAAAAAGCCAGGAATCATCTGCTAGCTGGAGGTGAACACTGAGAACAAGGAGGTAGCTGTTCATCCTCATGCCTAAGTGTTTAAGTTCCACAGTAAGGTTATAGAAATGACAGACTGTTAGCAACATTATGGCAATATAAATTCTCAGCTAGTACCTATTTGAAGAAATTCATGACTTCAATCGCATAGATTATTTTGTCATGAAGCTCTCAATCAATTATGTTCTGTTATATTGGCAGCAGCACTGACATTGAAGAATTCAGGTTTGAGTTTTTGAAAACAATTCACTAGTCTGAAACACAGTAGAGAGATAGAGGCTTTCATTTCCTGAAGCCCCTTGTTCATGTCCTCCAACTGGTGACTAGTTGTATCTCAGAACCATATGAAATCAATTGACCTCTATATTGCAAGATATTTAACCCTGATATTTCTGCCTATGTTGTATTCCTAGTATCAAACGATCTCCCTCTTCTTTAATGAAATAAAATCATAGAGTCATAGAATGGGTGGGGTTGGAAGGGACCTTAAAGATCATCTGGTTCCCACTCTCCTGCTACAGGCATGGACACCTTTCACTAGACCAGGCTGCTCAAAGCCCTGTCCAGCCTTGCCTTGAACACTGTCAGGGATGAGGCTTCCAGACAGAAAAAAAATCTCTGCTGAGACTGAGGGTGATTGTTGAAGGACAGAAACATCAGTGAGACTACAGCTGAGCAGTTTCACCAGTCTTATCCATTGAGTTAAGCCATCAGTAATGGTAGTGCAAGTGGTGCTCAGTGTGAGGCTGGTGTCTGACCCACAGCAGGACTGGACTCAGAAGCTTTTGAGCACCATTCATTGGTTTACCCTGCATAATTTTGGTTTTCTTAAAAATTAAGGCTTTTATTCTTTGTAGACAGCACCAACTACTGAGACTGGGCTGAGTCTCTTTTTCCATAATTTTAGATCAATCAATACTTTCTATGACAGATTATCAAGTATTTCTTGTGGTAATGGAAAGCTGAAAGAGAGCAGGCAAATAAATAGTGAATTAATTGCACAGCTATATCTGGAAATAATGAGATTCTTTACAGTTAGCAAGAAGTAGCTCTTAATGGATCCACTTCAGGGTTTTTTTTTATTCACACCAGATAACGTTTTCATCCTGATAGTGAAATTCACAAGAGGATTTCCAGGACAAATTTAGGCATAAAGGGCTTTCAAAAAGGATATCAGAACAGGCTGTTGATGTTGAGGTAAATTTTAGTTTAACAAAATATGTAAGTAAAAATTCTTAATAACTGCTTTTTAAGTGCTCTAATAGCATAGTAAAAGTGATTTAATAAAACTGCTCAGACAGACTTGGCATTTATAGGGCTTTTCTGTAGATTGATACAGAAATATAAATAACTGTCTTAAATAAGATCTTTAACCAAATATATTTGCACTTCTTTGCACCTGCAAGCTAGCCATGTGAAAGAACATATAAAAATAAATGACCTCTTTCAATTTATAGAAAAAAGAAATTACTCATTTTTCTCTAGTGCTTAAATCCATACCAGGAAAACTAGGATATTAACATTGTACATATATCTTTAAATGTTCTCAGTATTCATCACATTATATATTTTAAAATGTGGGAAGTGCAAGTTTTATAGTGATGAACTGGTAACTGAACATCCAGACTGTCTGGGTGCTGTTCAGTATCATTCAATGGGACTTTCCATCTGCAAATATGCCAGAGTGCTTTCGAAAATGAGAAGCTGATGCAACTTCCATCTCATTACTTGTTCACACAACTCTGGCAGAATGTGTAGGTGTGTGATGCCAATGAACCTCAGTTATATCTGAGGGATTCAAGGAGGAAGCACTAACAGATTAGACAAGATGGACATGTGGGAAGGAAAATGGCCATCAGGGCAGCACTTTCAGTGCTAAAAGATTTGAATGTCTTAGCAGAGCATAACAGGCCTTGGTATGCTGAAGAATTTTTGGGTAACACTAGACACTAAAAGCAGATGTGTGTCCTATATGTGTACAAGGGAAACCTGACAGAAATAGATCATTAATTTATTCAACCCTATGCAAAACACTCCAGTCTTCCCATGACATGAACTGAGAGCTGCACCAGAAAATACCATTCAGTAAAGCACTTCAGTATATGTTGTATAAGTCTGTATCATACCAAAACTGACTATAAAATCCTGATGTGCTGGATAAAAACAAGCCATCCTGAAATCTTAAAAAGATCATTTTAAAGCTATTGTCCATAATATAAATTATCAGATGAGATATTTTATGCAGTTCCTAACTAGGTCAGCTAGTTCTGTTTTTCACTCTGTGTGGTTGGATCTATATTTTCATTTGGTTTTATTCAAATTATTCAAAATTTTTAGTAGTGGAACTGCATTTTTTAATTTAGATTATCATAAGACACCTAAAGTAACATATCTTAGAATCTGATGACCCAGGACACAGTGTGCTTTATATTAAAGAATATGTAACTGTCCTAAAACCAAGATATATAAAATAATAATCTAATGCTAATGCTCTTGCAGACAGTATAAACAGTATGGTACTGTCAAACATACTTTTTATAGAATCATAGAATAGTTAGGGTTGGAAAGGACTTTAAGATCATCCAACCCCCCTACCATTAGCAGGGACAACTCACACTAAACCATGTCACCTAAGGCTTCATCCAATCTGGCCTTGAACACTGCCAGGAATGGAGCACTCGCAACTTCCTTGGGCAACCCATTCCAGTGCCTCACCACCCTGACAGGAAAGAATTTCTTCCTTAGATCCAATCTAAACCTCTCCTGTCTAAGTTTGAACCCGTTACCCCTTGTCCTGTCACTACAGTCCCTAATGAAGAGTCCCTACCCAGCAACCCTATAGACCCCCTTCAGATACTGGAAGGCTGCCATGAGGTCTCCACGCAGCCTTCTCTTCCCCAGGCTCAACAGACCCAACTTTCCCAGCCTGTCTTCGTACGGGAGATGCTCCAGTCCCCTGATCATCCTCGTGGCCCTCTGGACTTGTTCCAACAGCTCCATGTCCTTTTTATGTTGAGGACACCAGAACTGCACACAATACTCCAGGTGAGTATCAGGAGGATCACCTCCTTCATTCGACCTGCTGGTCACGCTCCTTTTGATGCAGCCCAGGATATGGTTGGCTTTCCGGGCTACAAGCGCACACTGAAGCTGTCTCATGTCCATGTTCTCATCCACCACCACCCCCAAATCCTCTGCAGGGCTGCTCTCAATCTCCTTTTTACCCAACCTGCTATACAGTGAATTAGCTGAAACAAAAATGCATCTCTGTGTGATCTAAATAATAAAAAATGACAAATGTATAATATATAATTCCTCAACTGTAACCCTTTTATTAGCCTTTACTGAATAGTTTAAAATGCAAAAATTTTGCATGTGTTTTCATACAAACTTATCAACTCTTTTAAGCCAAAGCTGTAATTTTTTAGTTGAGGAACTGGCTCATTTGGAACAAATATTACTTCAGTTTTTTGATTTCTTCATTGTTCTCACACTTTTAGCAAACCAGTAAATTGCAGAACTGCAATAAACAGGTTCTTTATTATTGGAGATTAAAGGAGCATGCTATGAGGATTTGAGGACAGTATGTTAAGATTTGTTAATAGGTTTTATATTAATACGATTTCATGTTAAAGAGAGAGCAATCACAAAAAATAACCACATGGAAGCAAAGTAGAACTCAAGCTCCAGTGTTTACTTATTTATTGATAATCAAAGGAAATTAATAATAAAGGACTTTTTTCAGCTCACAGATAGATAAACTAGCATGCCTGATAATATGATCAGAGAAATTGTTCTTCAAAAGTTGCCTTTAGCATGGGGTTCAATATTGTAGAAGAATGCAAGCAGTATGATATCACTGTGAGCCAAACTACATACGTTCCCTGACTTACTTGATTTTTTTAGTGTTGTTTAGTTGCTGGAATCCACATTTTCAGACAACAGGATTTATTGCTCATTCTTTATGACTGTAAATTACTATGATCTTAATTTATTGCAGGCAACTTCAATAGGATTATTATTGTAACTAAAGAAGACATCTGAGTTCACAAGGCTTTTGGGTCCAGTTCCTTGGCTTTTGCAGTGGCTTACTGTGAGGAGATAAGTGTGTGTGCCACATGTGGAAGATGGAAGCTCACAAAGGTTTCTGGGCAGGTGACAGCCATAGGTGTTTTTGAACTCAAAAGGAAATGAACAGTAAGCAAAGCCAAGGTCAGAGGGTAAAATGTTAGTGAATGTGAAATGAACAATATAATGAATTCACGGAATGAGGAGAAATGTATATACCTATACAGTTTTATATGTGTGTATATATATATATATAACTGCAACTTAGCGTTGCCATTCATACACATATAATTTTACTACCATGTCTCAGCTTTTTATGAAAATCTATCATCACTAAAAACAGAGCTTTTCTTAATTATAAAACTTTCAGGTAAAATGTTAGTCAAAGCCAGTATGTTTGCCTATAAAATGTTATTATTCCCTGAGTATGTTAAAAGCAAAATATTTTTGCTGTCATCTGCCTCTGTCCTGTTACTACAGCTTTTCAAGTTTGTCTTCAAAATACTCTCCAGTCATGTTTCCCTGTGTGAGGAGATAATGCAGCAAAAAAGGGAATTAATTTGTCTTTGTTTCATTTTCCACTCAACAATTTTCCAAGAGACTGAAACTTATAAAATAGAAAAATGTTCACATCAAGACAAAAGAAAAAAAATGACTCTGTTTTCATAGCTGTTATGATACAGAGTTCAAAAGCAAGAAGACAGTGAAGAGAAAATATAGAAAAAGGAGAATGCAAAGGTAAAAAGTTTCTGTTTTTAAATATCTGTCATTTTTCAGTGCTTGGTTGTTGGAATTTCTTTCTGTAATTCAATTTTGAGTAATTCTTGGAAAATATTTTTCATAGTAAAAAATGTAGCACTGGCTACCCTCTGCAAAATATTTTTCATCTTTAAGAGGTCAAAAATGCATTATTTAAAATGACACAGATTTATCACTAAACAAAACCAGAGAATACACTTCCTCACCATTTTTAATGTTCATCAGAACACTTCTATAGTCACAAGACTAGATGATCTTAAGGTCTTTCCAACCCTAACTATTCTATGATTCTATGAATTAAAAGGCAATATGTGGAACAATTTAGAATGGGCCCAAATACAGAAAGAATAGATTGATATATAAAATTTTTAGATTGTATATAAGGAAGAAATTATTTACTATAAGAGTGGTGAGGCACTGGAATGGGTTGCCCAGGGAGGTTGTGAATGCTCCATCCCTGGCAGTGTTCAAGGCCAGGTTGGACAAAGCCTTGGGTGGCATGGTTTAGTGTGAGGTGTCCCTGCCTATGGCAGGGGGGTTGGAACTAGATGATCTTAAGGTCCTTTCCAACCCTAACTATTCTATGANCCTGGCAGTGGGCCAGGTTGGACAAAGCCTTGGGTGGCATGGTTTAGTGTGAGGTGTCCCTGCCTATGGCAGGGGGGTTGGAACTAGATGATCTTAAGGTCCTTTCCAACCCTAACTATTCTATGATTCTGAAATACAGGGAAATGAAGGACATTAATTAGTCGTTTGATGCAGGGGTTTATCAGTACTGGCATGTTGAAAACTGAAACTACTTATGCTGAGTTTAGTTGTGAAGATTGCAGATCTAATAAGCATGACTTTATAAATCTTTGTTTTGCTCTTTTCTTCATTTGTATTGATTTATGATATTGTCTCATAGTAAGTGAAGGCTTATTAAAGATGTGAATAGCTGTAACCAGAGCAGTATTTGTATAAACAGGAGGTTTAACCTTCCAGCTGTCAATATGCTTGCTTTGTGAGGTTCTTTTGCTGAAGGATAAAAGGCTGGGGTTGATACATAAAGTTTTTTTTTTGCTTCCACCCCAGTTTTACAGCATGGGAATTTCCCTGCATGCAGATGTCAGTTCCCAGGCACAAAGCCAGAGTTTCCTCCAATGAAAGCTTCCTGTGTGAAGACCAGTGAGTTACTTGAAGTGTGAAACTCATCACATTGTAGGAAGTCAGACAGCTAAAATTCTTACATGCCACTGAAGTGTGGTTTTTTTTTTTTCTTATTTCGAGTAATTATTTCTTATGTTTTTAACTTCCAACATTAATCTGTGTAGAACAGGGTGGGATTATTCTTCTTTGTTTTGGGGGTGTAGAAGAGGCTTTGGGGTTTTGTTTTAGAGCTTCTTTGCCTTTTTTTTTAACATATATGTAGATACAAGAGGTGGCAAAAAATAAAAGTGTATGTGTTGTAACTGTAGCTGAAGTTAAAATCTTACCTTTAAAGATAGGTTTTTAACACAGGATATGGAGGGAGGGGTAGCTAGCATCTTGGCATAAATAGTCTACTCTGGTTTTTTGGCAACTTTTTGAGCTCTATCAGGAAGATACACTATGAAACTGAATTGTTTATGATATTTCATAGGTATCTTGTTTTTCTAAACTTTATTTTCAAACCCTGAAAACCAATTTGGCCTTGAAGTAGCAGGGAAAGGGAGGGGTAGGATTTGGACAGTCCTGAGCAATAGTATTAACAGTTTTTTCTGGTTGGTTGGTTTTCTCTCTCCAGATCGTCAGCGTCACAAAATACGTAAAAACAGACCTCCAAGAGTGGCATAAAATACTTTTGAAAATAAAACCTTTGAAATCTTTTGGTATAATCTTGGAGAGCTAAAAGAGTTTTCTTAGACAATTATTTTCTTTTAGGTTTCACCTTTTAATTGCAAACCCCATTGTTCACTTCCTTTTCTTTAGAAAAAAACCCAAACAACTGAAAAAAATATATTTACTGACTACTCTGAACTCTTCCTACACAGCCTAATTTTTTTTTTTATCCTTTCTTGACTGTATTTAATTTAGGGTATTCATATTGTATCTTAAACTGCCATGAAAAGTCCTGGAAGGGTTAAGATAGATCATGGTGCATAAGACCTAAGCAGTCAGTGATTGCACGGAAAGGAATAAACCTCATCTGCATGAGGTAAACTGTAATATCTCTTAGGGCAAAGGTATAAATCTCAGTGGAAGACCTAGCCCGTAAAAGGTATCAAAGAGTCCCACTTGAGTAGCTTACCTTAAAGTACATGGTAATTTATCTTAGCTCTGCAGTGACATAAGAGAAAGTAATAGCAGAAAAGGGAGGCTCACAGCTCTGTAAATAGATTTCCTTCTGAAAGCCTGTTTACCCAAGGCAAAGTTCTGGCCTCATTAAAAGTGATGGCAGAATTCCCATCAACCTTATCTGTAGTAGGAAAGGGTTTGAAAAATGTTCACTTGCTGTTGAATGCCATGAAGCCACATTTATCCCAGGATGGATTCAGTACCAGCACTTTCAGTATCACATTCATTAGACAGAACTTGTTTCAACACTGAAATTGATTCACTTCATTATGACTAAATGAGGGCAGGTCTCCTATCATTGATTCAATTTAATGAAATTTAAGCAGGTGTAGCTTGTTCCTGTATCAGAAATGGGGAAGACACAGTAGAATAAGCCACCTTTGTACTGATTTTGCATTTACATTTAATGTGTTTGCGTACCAGGACAAATGTATTCACAGAAAGGTGGAACTGGAACTTGAATTTGACTTTCTGATAAGAGATTGTATCTATCAGCCAAATATTTAAGCCAATATGAAAACTGTATGGCCAGGTTACATAAGAAATTGGAATGTTTGGACACATATCTAGCTAGGTTCTAAGCTTAGATCAATTCTAAAATTCAAGCTGGTTTCAGTGTATTTGCAAAGAACTCTTTAGAGGTTTGAATAATGTCAATGGGACCTTTCCAAGGCAGCAGGTTTGTATAGTCAGTCCTTTTCTCTCCCAGTGATTGGGTGGAAAACATGCTTCAGGAATGGTGGGAATTTTAAAGGCTACAGAAACTATAAAGTCAACAGCCTAAATTCTCTGCAGTGTGTTCTGGCTGCTTGGGGTCACACAGCATTATGCATAAGCTGTCTGCCTCCCCAGGGAAGCATGGGACAGGAGAAAAGCTAAAAGGCAATGGGAGTTCAGAAGCAAGGATAAAAATGAATCACAACGCAGCTAGCCTGTGTCACCCACTTAGTCCTCAAAACAAATCTCCAGTGGTGCACATGCTTGTAGTCAGATGACTTTTAGAATATTATGGTGAGACTTAATGTCACAGAGGCAAAAAAGGCAAAAGAAGTTTTAGTAAAATAATCAGGATCTAGCTGCCAGACCTTGCAAATAGAAAATTGTAGAAGTGAAATGGTATTTGACTCTAATGGAACATCTAGATAGGTTGCTTTTCTATGAATGTATATACACAGCTATAATTCATATGTATATATCTGTACATACAAATCATATACACCTGATGAAAAGTAAAGTTAATGTGAATTTAAAGGGATTGCACTTGTAACAGTTGTTTGGCTGAAAATACACAAGGTTTACTGCTATTATTTAAAAATTGAAACCAGTTTGTTGTTAGAATATGGAAACCCTGTCCCAAGAAAGATGTACTAGAAATAGATTTCTAAACAGAGAAATGTGCAAAAGAAAATAATTGTAAACTTTAAACATAGCTGCTCTGAATTAGTTTTTTGTTGAGTTTGTTGGTTTTTATTTGTTTTATCCTAGAAAAACTAGAACAAGAGGTGGAATATACAGATATAACAACTAACTAAGGTTCCTCATGCTGCACTCCATCTCCACAACCAATTCAATCTCTCCACACTCATTGTTCCCTTAGTCTACTGACTAAAAAGGAACATTTAGTGGCTTTTGTAGTGCAGATAATTAAACAATGAAAATGATTCACATATAAATGTTTAACATAGATATGTAGAAGCAGGAATTCCAACATCTAAAAGTATGATGAACAGTTCCAGTAACTTTTGCTGCTACTTGCTTACAAATCATCAAAGAACTTCTCTATGTTATGAGTTAACACAAAATATGGTAAACTTCAGTTAGCAATTATAAGACAGTATCAGATCAGGTTTTTGTTATAGCATAGATTTATAACATGCATTAGTCAATTAAAATGCAGGTTTTTTGCTTAGTACATTGTAGATCGTTCAAGCAATTTTTTTTTTTTTTAGTAAAGTAAAATCAATTATAATTGTATGGGTGACTATTCAGGAAATGAACATGCACTTTTTTATTTCAAGACACAAAGTTTTAATGAGGATCAAGATTTTCTTAATATTGGCTGGGTGACTGAGAGAAACTTATGCTGCAAAATAGACCAGATTTGGTAGGAATGCTAAATTATTGGCACGTACTTCAAAAATATAAAAAAGTAGGAAGCGCTGAGTGATTCCAGCTTTGTTCTCAGAGCGATGACTATCTGGCAACAACTAGTAATTAATCTATAACATAGCAATGAACTCAATGAACTCAAGGTCATGACAAGTTATTGTTAAGCATTAATTTGATTCTCAACATTATGAATGCAACTATATTTAGCTTGTTCTAGAAATAGCTTCTTGTCAGAGCTTTCTATAGCTACCCTTGCGATACAAATTATATTAAAAATTATCCACACATGTGGGAAGAAATTCTAGAAACATAGTAATATTTGATATCCCATGATGATAAACATTAATGAAGAACTTTAATGAAATCTTCCTAAACGAGCCACCTGCAAGAAAATCACTCTTCTTGCATGCTACAGAGAGTACAAGGCTCTAAATGGTCAGCTTCTGTAGCTGTTCTCTAGTTTCAGTACTTTTACTACTTAATGAAAATTCACAAAAAGGGTATTCTCCATCTAAATAAGTGAAAATTGCCTTTTTGACCAGTAGTTATGCTCAGTGGTGATTCCAGAAATATGGATTAGCTAGGAAAAGCATCTGCAATGGAGTAATGGGTGAATACACATATTAATGTGTCAGGTGTTTTGTTTCTCAAGAAAAGACTTCTGCAGTGATTTCATAGTAAAAACCAGCTTTAAAACAACAACAACAACCAAAACCCCAGAATCTTCTGAAAACAAATGATATACACATAATTTGTTTTTAAACATGAACCCATCTGCACTGGTTCTTCAAGTCTAGGTTAATTTGAAAGCAATAAAGAGCAGGGAAAATGCAATCATGTTTTAAAATCTTTTTCTTAGCAACTCTTCATTATATTGCTTTATTACTTTAAGTACATTCTGAACACATTCTATGGCTAATACAAAGGCACATTTTTTTCCCTCTGAAACTCTAAACTAAAACTAATTCAATTCATGTTGGAAAGCGAAGACCATAAAACTAAGTAATTGGATGAAAAATCAAGGACTGATGAGTGTTGAATTCCTCCTTGCATTAGTGTTCATTTTGTGGCTTGCAAATTCTTTGCTCATTCAATATTGTGATTTTATTGCAAAGTTCTGTTTTGCAATTAGATTTTTTAATATTGCTTCATATATTGATCTTAAATAGAAAATAGACGTTTAAGATAAGCTAGCTACTCCATGCTCTCAGTGTTTTCTTGGATAACTGGATTTTTAAAAACCTGCCACTTCAGCATCTGGGAGGATTGGCTCTAAATTCTCTTAGATTGGGCACTTTTTTTTTTTTAATCTTAATTCATTCAGTGAAGCAAAAAAGTGAATCTCTGAATTTTGACAACCATAAAAATTTAAATTTCTTGAAATATTACATTTCACCTTTCATAATCTCAATATTCTGCTTTCCTAGTTTCTCAGTATACTCTCAAAGCTTGACCAGAGAGCCTGCAGTCTTTTTCATATTCTTCTTGCAACAGTAGACGTGTTTTCTTCTCTCTTTGCAATGGAGAGATGGCACTTTTGCTTTATATCTAACATGCTTCTGAATATATCAAGGAAGGCCTTAAACCAGCTAAATGTAGCAGTTATCTGAAGGAGCTGGTAAATGACTGAATTTCTGTGGAATAGACAGTGAAGATCCGTTCTCTAAAATCACCCAGACTCTGAGGATCATTAATGTGAGACCTAACCCTTTCACCACCTGTGCTTATGACAGTGTTTAGCAATTCAAAATTCAAATCCCAAGAGACAGATATTAACCCAGCAGTATTTGTGTCCTTGGAAGTCAGGAGACATATCACTTGTGTCTGAGAACATTCTGCCTAAGTATTGCTGAAAAATCAAGCAGTAGAGAGTCCGTTTAAATTCATTTGAGTCCTACATGTTGTTTTTCTGCCAGTGCACTGAAACACAGGGTAAAGCATCTGAGCATAGTTGTATAACCAATCCTCACAGGAAGGTAATTTCTTGCCATTTTAGTCAGAGTTTTTCAAGGTGAAAAAATATTGTCATTTAAAGGATGATTTGTATTGCAAGAACAATGCTGTATGGCTTTTAAGTAAGAATCTTGGTCATGAGTTCATTGTATACAATTGTTAACGAAATTGTAGCTTGTAGTTCCAAAAATGTTCAGAACTTGGAAGATGGAACTGATAAGATGGAAGAAAATCAACTAGTCCTGTGGTAATCTCAAGGCAGAGTTAATAACTGAACTTTTTCTAACAGTGGCTTTATTCACAAAAACCTTCAATGGATAGAAATACCTTATCCCAATCTGATCTCTTTATCCAGCAGATGACTAACATCATTGTTTGAAAGGTTTCATTAATAAGTCACCAAAATCTCTTTCACTGCAAGTTAAACCTCCTCACTTTCCTCCTTGCTTATTTGCATCCAAGGATTTTTCCAAGATGGGTGGGTGTCTATTTTTTTAAGAACTTTAAAAGATTTTCACTGTCCTCCAAAATGTGTTTGTGTAGGCTTATCTGAAAACTTAAACATATATGTTACCTGTTTCATCTACAAACTTATGGATAAATGTACATTAGAGACTTGTAAAGGCCACTGCAGAAGCTCCACTTAGTTAATTCAGTGAAATGTTCAAATATTGAAGGATATTCTCTGAGCAGTCCTATTTGTGTGTAATCATCTTGTAGTGGTGTTATCAATACTCTATTCCCCAAGCATCCTTAGAACACTGTAAAAACTCTTAACTCACGCAGATTAAATACCATCTACTATCTCTCTTGTATCTCCAAGGACTATTTCTTCATACAGAGGAAATAATCATGTCACTGTTTTATCTGGCATGATTTCTTCTTTAAAAATGCATTTTATTACTTATCAATTTCTTTTAGGTGACTTCTAATATATTGTTTATTTTTCTGTATTTTTTCAAAACAAGAAATTATACTGAATTATCTCTAATCCCCTTGGTTATACTTTTAAAATTAGGCTGTACTGACTGTATTAACTATTTTCTTGACTTCTGAAACTTTAGCTATTATCTAGGAACTTCAAAAAGAACCATTAAAATTCAGAGATCCATTCATTGTGTTCTATTAGTGCTTACACAGTTTAACCAAGAAGGGAACAAAACCATAATTGTTAGAGTGAGCTTAGCAAGAATTTTGGTGGGATTTCACAAGAAAAGACACAAATGATGAAGGTAACACCCAAGAAAGACAAGTAGGTATTTTTCTTTCTTTCTTTTTCTTTATCTCAGTTCTTCAACATGGTAAATCTAAATCAAAGCAGTGAACCTTGTTTTATTCCATGAAGTCTGCAGACATTCTAAGCATGGCAATTTAAAGTCAGTTTTTAGATTGACATAACAGTGGAAGTTAAAATTTTACTTTTCATGTAGGAGATTATTATAAAGAAGGCTCTCTGTTGCCAGATCTTTGTAAAGAATGCTGAAATTTTAAGAATTTGGTAAGATTATTGCATATATTCTGGAATTGTTTCATCATACATCAGATTAGATCAGGTACTGGAAAAGTTATATGTAAGCATATATATATATGTAGGGCATAACAGCTAGTAAATAGAGAAAAATACCAACAGTGAAGCACATTACTAGCTTTAAGAAGAATATCTATCATAAATTATAATAACCACTGCATTCTGGTTCTAGGCTAGATAAAATTACCTCTTTCAATAATGTATGTAATGGAAAAAGGGTTGTCGTGTGGCTTGTGCTTGCCATTAGCCTTTTTTGTTGTACCTCTGTAAGCTTTTTATGGTGCCTTATTCTTGGCCAAGATTTCAATATGTTACTTAAGTAAGAAATAACACAAGTTATCTGATTTTATTATTTTACTATTCTATTTGAAGTAGAGCAGGCAGCAATTATTTCATGTCTATATTTAAAGACAGATTTTTTGATTGGTCAGCTTTATAGAGTACCTACATACAGACCTGACAGGTGCATATTTTTCATTAAAATTCCACTGGGCATTGAGACTGGGATTTTCCAGACACCACAGAAAGCTCTGTAGCATCCACAACATGATGAAAGCAAGTGACCTTTGCTATTCACATTCTCAACACGGAGTGCACCTGGGACTTATATGATTGAGCAGGCACTGCTGAGGAGCCACTTTTGCCATTACAGCTTTGAGTCTGGAACAGTGGTTAAAAGGACTGTAAAACTGCTTCATAACCTCAGGAAAAAGTGTGAGATTATTTCTACTTTTTCCTTCAAACGCTGTTGAAACTCCTGTTGCCTATCTGAGTCTTGCACCATGTCCTCTTCTAATTACATAATGCTTCATTAAATAATTGCAGGATCTTGTTTTTCCTTTCTGAAGCCTTTGGGATTCTCTAGGGGCTTTTTGTGTTAGTGCTTAGGAGCAGATGCCATCAGGCATACCTTTGACAAGAGTCCAGGTCCTTCAATGTGGCAATATGTAATTGTAATATGGCTAGCAAGAAACATGAAACACAAAGCGAATAAAAGACCTAACAAAGAAATAATAACAAAATAACACCAATTTTAGCTGAACTGCAGTCTCAAGATTCAAATTTTCAATAAGATCACTTTGTGACACATTCTTTTTAATTCAGTCAGCATTTTAGCATTTAATCAGCCAGACATTTTAACACCTAACATTAGGATATGAATTACTGCCTTGCAATACCTTTTCTTTTAATTCTGTGTAGTCCAGGGAATTGCAGACAAAATAAAAAGGCTGCTTGCAAAGTGCTGCAGGCTTTACACAAGATGCTGTTTCTCTTACTTTTTTCTTCCATGGATAGCATATTTCATTAGCCATAGCACCTGAAGGCCAATGAGCCAACCAGAGATTTCTGGTTCACTGATGTTTTCAGGTACCCAGCCTCCCGGGCTTCCTTGGACGTGCTGGTTGTGCTGTTTCTCCCATTACAGTGACAGAAGCTAAGCACATCATGTTGGAACTCCCAGGCTAAAGATGTCAGTTATCTTTCCTTCTTCATATCAGCAGGGTCAGAACAGGGCTCTGGACTGAGTGTTAGGCATTGACTGAGGTATTCCAAATTTTTGGTCTTGAAGCCAACAAGAAAATGATGCCCTTACTATCCTTGTTACCCCAGAATGCATTCTGGAACTGATCATATAGGAGAGTAATGGACACTTCAAGCATTCTGTCTTCCTTTTTAAGAATGTGAAATAAAAACTTAGTATCTTTGAAACAAAGACATAGATTAAGTCTGTTGCTATCAACCACTGATGCTGGGAAGCTACCAAGATACCCTAGAAAGAAAACAGCAATCACACATAAAGGGAGAGGCAGAGACTGGGTGACAGAAGACCTTTGGTGACATTCAAATTTAAAAATAACTCTTTAATTGTCTCTGAAAAATATTACATAGTAATATTTTATGTACTTCACAGAGCATCCCAATTTCTACATTTGGTTAATTTCACACATGAATAAAGGGGAAATCACACTATTTGTGGTTTTATGAGAAACATTTCTCATGTCACAGAATCGTAGAATCATAGAACAGTTAGGGTCGGAAAGGACCTTAAGATCATCTAGTTCCAACCTCCCAGCCATGGGCAGGGACACCTCACACTAAACCATGTCACTGAAGGCTCTGTCCAACCTGGCCTTGAACATCACCAGGGATGGAGCATTCACAACTTCCTTGGGCAACCCATTCCAGTGCCTCACCACCCTAACAGGAAAGAATTTCTTCCTTATATTCAATCTAAACCTCTTCTGTTTAAGTTTGAACCTGTTACCCCTTGTCCTGTCACTACAGTCCCTAATGAAGAGTCCCTCCCCAGCATCCTTATAGGCCCCCTTCAGGTACTGGAAGGCTGCTAGGAGGTCATCNGTTTAAGTTTTGTTACCCCTTGTCCTGTCACTACAGTCCCTAATGAAGAGTCCCTCCCCAGCATCCTTATAGGCCCCCTTCAGGTACTGGAAGGCTGCTAGGAGGTCATCACGCAGCCTTCTCTTCTCCAAGCTAAACAGTCCCAACTTTCCCAGCCTGTCTTCTTACGGGAGATGCTCCAGTCCCCTGATCATCCTCATGGCCCTCCTCTGGACTTGTTCCAATAGTTCCATGTCCTTTTTATGCAAGCAGTGCTGCTTTGTCTCAGCTTCCCTGACATCTCGCAGCCTATTGACAGCATCCCGCAGCTAAGCCCTTGCTGCAGAAGGACCTTAACCAGGTACCACCAAGCACAGCCCTGTCCATTGTGCCAGTCCCTATTGTCCCCTCACCAGACCAGTGCAGGCATTCTCTACACCCGGAGCTCTGCACTGCAGCCTCCCCTCTCATTGGCTCTGTCTGGGTGCTTACACTGGGCACCGACAGGACAGCCAGAGCAAAGATCCCAGACTGGGCTCTGATCATATGGCGAGTGACTGCCATCCCACAAACCCTGCCACACCACCCTCCTCATCGCTTACCCTCCCTGGGGCAGGTTTTTACCCACTCAGGGCTGTTGCTGCCCCTCCTGGCTCCGTCCCCTGTGAGTCTCTGCTCACCTCAGCGGAGCTGCTGTCTCCTGGGCAAGGCCTGGCGAGGGCTTGAGGCTCCCTCGGTGGCTGTAGCCGCTCTGAGGTGAGGCTCCTGGATGCTGAGCTTCCTCTCACTCAGGTGTTGAAGGTGTCCTCTCTTGAGCCACTCACCTCAGCAATGTCCTAAATCTTTGGAGTGCAACTTGGGATGGATGATATCTGAACATTGCAGTAGCAGGTGTTTTCCCATTTAGTAGACGTTCTGTGGAGTGGAGTCCTGAAATTCCTAATTATTAGGTAGGACCTTCCTGGAATCTGAAATGAGAAAAAATGGCTTGTTTCTGAGATTATTCCTACCATGTGAAAATGACTTGCTACTGAGATTCTGAAATGTTTAGAGGCATCACTGTTCAATGCTGATGGCAGTCACTTAAAGAAATAAATGAAAAACTCTTTGCTAATTCCTGAAAGGGCAACATGTGTGTGTGTGTATGGTTGTGAAAATTTCCAGCAGCTTGAAAATAATCCCTTTGGCATCCTTGTGTGATACTCTGCATTACCTCAAGGTGTGTGTGATGTATAGCCTCCTGTCAAACTTGTTGCAAGTCCTAATATTAGAAAAATAAAGATAATCACCATATCAACTGCCGAACAAATTGATCATGAACTGCAAGGCAAACAAGGAGATGACTGCAACAGGTTTGACATTCTGAAGCACCCGGGTGGTCCCTGATAAAGTAACAAGAGGAAAAATTAAATTTGCAAATCTGGCAGGAGTTGTGATTGCTTACAAAGACTGAGAGAAAGAATGCGACAATGACTACTGATTTTTCTACTACAGTTGGTGGAAGTGAATGGGAATATCTGATGGGAATATCATAGAATAATTGTGCAATTTTGTGAAAAGTTAGGAAAGCACTTTCTGAAAGTGCCAAACATCAACAATACTAGTAACACTTGGTGACAAATGTTCTTGGGTGACATGGTTTAGTGTTTGGGTGATGTGGTTTAGTGTGAGGTGTCCTTTCCCATGGCAGTGGCATTGGAACTAGAAGATCTTAAGGTCTTTTCCAACCCTAACTATTCTATAATTCTGTGATTCTAACACTTTTTCTCTTTTTTTCTAAATATCTTTTATTTAAGTCTTCTCACAGAAATCATTAGTCACACATATCTACTGCCATCATTATGAGAATAAGAAAAATGAAGAAAACAGAAATCAAATCAATATTGTGTATTAATATTACATCTCGTATTGCTTATTTGCTGATCTCAGCTGTGCTTGTGAGTAATATCATCTCTTAGTAATACCTGCAGCCAGCTACAAAAGCTCAAAACAGTTACTTCCTTACTATGATATTTAAGTCACTTCAAGGGTCACTGCTTTTCTACAGTACTGCATCTGGTAGACACAGCGGCATTGTTTTCTACATGCATACACTTCAATTTTCAGCCCTGAAGTGTACACAGCCAGGTTGGATGACACTTTAACAACCTGATCTAGTGAAAGATGTCCCTGTCCATGGCAAGGGGGTTGGAACTGAATGACCTTTAAGGTCCCTTCCAACTATTTTATGACTCTGATTTTAATTGGACCCAATTTACCAGATAGTCCATACTTCACTGTCTGGTTGTTTTTTGTCAGTAATTTAGTCTTTTGTCTGTTTTCTTAAGATTTATGATCTATGGTTATTTGCTGAACATATGGAATACACCAGAGTCCTAAAAAGTCTCTCCAGGATCCCAAAGGAAACATTTTCATGTTGTAACTTTTTTACTTAATAACTTCTCTTTGGGACCTCTTGATCATTTTTACATCTATTCACTTCATTCACATTAAATATTGATTCCTATTCAAGCAGTCGTAGACGAATTATCCCACCAAAGACTCAATACTAAGAGATGTTCCTTATTCAGGAATCATTTTTGGTACCTTTTATTACCTCTCCACCAGCAACAAGCATAGTGCAAAAGGACTGACTCAGAGAAGTAATAGCTCTGTAGAGGCTACATCTACACTGCATGCATTTCAGTGCATGTAATTCATTCACTTCAGACTAGTTTTGATGTACATCCTCTGGTCCACAGTCCAGCAGGAATACAGTTTGTGCACTGCTACAAAACAAAAGCCATGAAATGAGGCAGGATGCTGGTTTGCTTAAAAAATGCTAACAAAAAAACGATTTCTTTTGTTTAACAAAACTAGCAAAATCATCTGAAACTGAGCCTATTTGGCACCTTTGTCTCAATAAAATCCTGCCAGATACCAGTCTTCTATTCCTCATGGTCAAAATCCTTTTTTACATTCACCTCCTGTTTGATGTCAAGACTATCCAGGTTATCCTGCTTGACATTTAAGCAATTGCAAAGCATCAACACACTTTGAGCCTTTTGGTACACTCCCAAAACTGTGGAGATTATGAAAATTAAACATTAAAGACTAGAGATTCCCAAGCAGTTTTAATTAGAACTTCTGAATATTATTTATTTTGGGTAATTTAAAGTGGTTGCTGAAGTCCTTATATGTTATGTATGCTGAAGTCCTTAATATGTTGCTGAAGTCCTGGAAGTTTTTGTAACTATTTTTGACATTTTTTTTCTTCCTAAATTAACTTCCCTTACTAAATGCAAATTTTCTATCTCCATTCTTTCCCTTTTGTTGAAATTTATTTGTAATTCTCATTTGCTTTTAAAGCTTTTTGATGAGTGGGTTCCTTAATTACTGGGATTGCCTCTGTTTCCAAGAAATAATAGTAATAAATATTTATCTGAGATTATATTTCTTTTTTATTTCCAAATAGAAAATGAACTAAAACTCTTACAGTTTATAGAAGAGATATTTTTAAGAGGATACCTGATCTGGACTGGATTAAGACTGCTGGTTTAGGGCTAAAACACACTATCTAACTGCTAATCTTCTGCCCTTATTCATTGTCTGTTTAGTATTCTCAACTTTCAGTAACAAAGGAGCCAGATGGTGGCTGAGTGGAGATACACAATGCATGCATTTACCACTAGGTTTTATGAATATACACTAGATGTATTATTGTCTTCATAATCACTCTAAAAGCTCTTTTGCAGGCTGTGTTAAACACTAATGTTTACTGAATATATATTCATGTCCTGAGGGCAAGATTGGGTCACCTTGCTCTTCTGCAGAACTTGTGCTCTGAACTGAGTATAGAGATAAAGACAAAATAGGCAAAATCAACTTCATGTTTTACTATGGGGTCTACGTCCTTGTTTACTGTCTACTAATGCAAGTCTGTTAGTTTTGGGAGACCTCTAACTCTGATGGAATATTTTGTAAATGCAAACTTGACCAACTGTAATGTAGAAACATTCAAACAGCTTCCGACTTGCACCCATTGTTCATATAGCCCAGTTCTTGCCTCTCTGGTATCACCTGTGTGATTCATCTCATGAAAAAGTGAGGAATCTAACCCAGACTAGGTGCTTAACTTACATTTACAATAAGAGTTACATACGAGGGGAAGTTTGTCTCAGATTTTTGTGCTTGCCTTCTCTTTCCATTATGTATTCACTTAATGTGACTGCAGGACCTGGACAGCTGTTAGGTGATTAAAGTAAAAACCTCAGACAAAACCAAACAAAAGTACATCCACATAGCCACAAAACCCCTGAACAGCTAAAGCACAGAGCCCTGATTTTTGGCTAGTTCAGATACCTCTTTGGGCAAGATGGTTGTTCCAGGATGAATAACAAATAAATTCACCACATCACAAATTTTTGAGTTAAAAGTAATTTTGAAAGGATCACTCAATGACTTAAATCTTCAAAGTTAATTTATAATTATATATGTCTCCCAGGCTGAAGACTCTGAACTTTTAATTGATAGGTTTCAGGGCCAAGTATAGGTTCAATTTGGCCTAAAAAGCCTTTAGCTGGAAAACTGAGCAGGAAAGTAAACAGATATGCTGGTCTTGGCTTTGGAAGTTATAGGCACATTTTAAATTGAATTGCCTCTAACCACAGCTGCAAAGCTTAATCTCTGATGTAATAAAGCTGTCTGGTTTATGGCAGACATACATCAGAACTGCTCTGATGGCCCAATCTGTTAGAATCACAGAATGACAACTTCTTTGTGTATTACAAATAAATCATTGCTATCACTCAACATGTTTGTATAAATTGTAAATCATCTGGTGTAAGTTTTGCTTGAGAAATATAAAGCTGTTGGAGCTCAAGAGTATGTAAAAGGAACAGAAAAAAAGGTTGAAGATTTTATCTGTTTCTTCCAACAACATGTTTATTTCACTCAAGGGACTTAACCACATGCATTTGGAAAATTAGTCAGAAAACTAACACTTTAATAATTTTATCCTCTGACATGCAGACTCATCAACAAAACAATAAGCTGTGAGTATATGTAAAAAGCTTTTAAAAGGAGAAAAAAAATGTAAAAAGTCTAGGCAAGATCCTTTTATTAGTTATGAATTCAAACAACCTCACTCTGAGACAGAGTTGTAAATGTGGGATTTTCAACCCAAGTGTTCACTTTGTTTTTAACTACATCTATATTTTTACATATACAAAATGGGGGAATCTTTTTGCCCCAATTTGTCATGCAGTTTTGTTAATTTTGTAAGTCCGTTGTCCACAGTTATTCTCTGAAATCATCAGAGTGAGCTGATAGAAGTGCCTCTACTTCTAAATGCAAAACTGCACTTGGACCCACAATCTCCTGTTCACTCACTATTGATATATACCTTCCCATGTGATAAAGACATGACAAGAATTGAAATAATAGTATGGTTCTATGTATTTAAGTATATAGACATATCTATGCATATATACATATTCATATACATAGACATAAAGTGGATCTTGTGTCAACATGCTGACACATAAGAATGAGGGGTTTATGCAATTTTTCAGTAGAAATTTGATTACTTCTGCATACTAAAACAAATTTAAAGTTTTTATTTGATCAGTTAGACATTCTGCACCTGCCTGTATAATATAAAAGTGAAATTTAATCTGAATGAGATGACAATAGATTGAATCTCCCTGATATCAGAGTGTTTGACATTCAACGTGAATCAGGTAATACTTTGGAAGATCTTCGGTTACTTTTCTTAAAAAAACTATGTTAATTAGATTTTTTTTTATTATGAGACTTTCTTAAACTGGTATTAAACTAACATAAAACTAAGTTAAAGGAAATTCAGTAAGAATAATTTTTCTTTAAAATACAGTTTGGACTAGATTTTCTGTCTAAATTGGTCTAAACCAATTTGAATGGTCTAAACCATTTTATCTAACTAAAACACTAAATTGGTTTGTATTGCAAATCTATTACTTTCGTCACTGTTTTCAGCCAAAATCATGTCTTTCTCAACCTGATATAGAGTAGACTGGGAGGTCAGCATGAGTCTATTCACAAGTTCACAAGCACAGACAGTAAACAGTTTTGATAAGCTTTCCACAAGCTGAAGGCTGTCATATCCAAGCAGCACTCACAGCTGGGTAAGTGTGTCTGGTTTCCAGATTATTCCACTGTGCTTCTCAGAGAGGCTGCAATGAGACAGGAGAACCAGCTTAATGTTGTCAGCATGCTCTAATTGACTTGGACAAGTTTGGTAAACTGACTTAATCAGTTAGAAGTAGACTAGAACCCACAAAACTGCTGACTATATTCCTGTTGTGATTCTTGTTGGAAATTAGTTGCTGTTTCCCAAAAGGAGGCGGCTGGTTACAATTTGATGAGAAACAAATTGTCTGTATTTTCAGTGAGTGGTGAATAAAACCAGTGAAAAATAAAGTTATCTTCCCTTATATCTGCAGTATCTCAGTCATCCTTGATTACTGCAAAGACTGCCTTTTTTGTTTGTTTGTTTGTTTGGGTTTTTTTTTTTGTACAGGTTACTGGACACAGTGAGCACAGTCCTGCATCCTCCTGATCCTGGGACACCCTGGAGCTTCAAGTCAAGCTACAGCTGCTGTGTTTCTCTCTGGTCCGCACCAGCCTGAGCTGAAGAAGTTCTTTACTGTGAGGGAGGTGAGGCACTGGAATGGGTTGCCCAAGGAAGTGGCAAATGCTCCATTCCTGGCAGTGTTCAAGACCAGGTTGGACAGAACCTTGGGTGACTGGTCTGATATGAGGTGTCCTTGCCCATGGCAGGGGGTTGAAACTTGATAATCTTAAAGTCCTTTCCAACCCTAAGTATTCTATGAATGTGTTGGTCAGAACAGGCAGCACCATAGCTGCAGCATGTCAAGTTGCTGTGCAACTGGATGCTATTCACTAACACTCAGATAAATGAAACAGAGCTTGCATTATCAAGAAACCTTACATATGCTTTATGCCCTTTTTATGTGTAGAGTCTTGAAAATGCAGCAGCTGATTCTTAGTGGATTAGCTGATTAAACACTGTTGTTGCTCAACTGAATCATGTTACGTGTCATATGCTCAATTCTAGGAGAAATTTGAGCCTGCAAGTAACAAAAATGATCCATAAATCCTAATTGAATATACTGATAAATAGATGGACAATAATCTTTGTTATCATATGTCTCCCACTTACCCTTTCCACGTCTCATCTGCTTTATTTTTCACCATGTTTCTTTCACTTAATTATGGCTCCATTCTTTGTTGCTGGAGACAGTTATTTGTAACAATCTCCTCCATGAAAACAACATAAAGGCTTTGAACTCAATGAAGAACAATGCTGTCTCTGAACATTTTGAATGGGTATGGTGGTACGGAGTGGCTGTTGCCAGGGAAAAAGAAGTTGCAGAAACTCTGATGTGATATGAGGAGGGGTCTGCGTGTGGATTCATAGTAAAGCCCTTTTTTAGGATAAAGTACTGGACAAGGACAGTGATAATTGTGCAAAGAAAGATAGATGAAGCAGCCATTCTTTTGGAATGGTTTCACTCATAGTTTTCCAACAAGAGAGAAATTATGAAAATTAACAGGCTCCACTTTTTGACACCTACACATCTGCACATACCCACCTAATTTTATTTAAAACTATAAAAAAAAAGATTGTTTGAAAAAACTAATTTTCTTCTTAAATCCATAGACATCTAATTGACCTGAGCAGCTTTTCAGTAGTTCAAATCTGTATGCATTTTTTCAGAGTTCTGCCTCAGGGCATCAGTCAGTGTTGCTGAGACTCCATCTTCTTAAACCAGGGCTGAATTTCAGGGCATTAGACAAAAGAAGCTTTGATGATTGATTAGCATCTGCAAAATAATAGCAATGAAATTAGATAGGCACTTTCCAGATTGAGTGCTGTGTACTGATGTCCTGCTTTTGGAAAAGTGGCTGTAGTGCCATCTGCTGTTCTCCTAATGGACAAAATGTTTCCCAAGAGATTTTCCTCTAGTGCTGGGGATTGGTTATCACAACGTATTAAATATAAGTTGTTAAAGCTCCCAGAGAACTATAGCTGGTGGAATATGAAAGCTGAAAGGATTAGGAAGAGCACGAAGTAATTTTTACTGCAATGAGTGCATTAATCTGAAAATCACAACAGGATCTTGAAACTGGTACTCATACAGAACACATCTATTTATGTGATCCTGCTCTCTTTAGGCCCATCTTGAATAGGAGAGGCTCTTGAGAAACAGATGTGGTGTATTTGGGAATATTTACATGTAGCAACCTTCTTATAGGTGCCTAGATTCAACTTTTCCAAGGGAGGAGCTTCTGTCATTATTATTTCTCCAACATCTACAGTATAAATCTGGAAATGTATAAAGGGCTACTGGAATATGAGCTATTTCTTTTTAGCCCTTCTAACCACCAATAGCTTTTGCATGAAAGCTGTAGGTTGTCATTTATCCACCAGTGACACAATTCCTGGTATATTCCAGTATCTCTTATTGGTTTGGTTTGAAAATGGTACAGGAAGAAATGTACCATGATATTCTAAGTATGAAAATTAAACCCATCTAAAATAACTGTCCACAAGGAGTAAATAATATTCACAGTATCCTGATAGGTAACTAGAAAGAAAGGTTTCTCTCTCTTCTACATTTTAAAAGATAGTTCTTAAAACTTGGGTCAAAATCAATCAGCTGCAGTTCCCTGCTCTCTCCTCTCTTCTTGGCATTAGAATATGGGAAAAGCCTGCAAAAAATAAAAATTGACTGACAAGTCTGTGCTATTTTATTTTTCAGCACAAAAATATCAACTCTTCAAAACACAAAAATGTTGTGAATTTGAATGAAATGCACCAGTTTGATGAAAAATTGCAACACTTCCAGAAATGTATTTAGAACTTTTGAGTCAGTTGAAAGACTGATATTTTGATTTTTTTTTTTATTTTGAAACAAAAGCAAATGTTGAAATACTACATATAACACGTAGGAAAAGAATTTCTGAACAGCTGCAATTATAAATTATTTCTGGCATTACAGCAAGAATGCTAACAAAGCTTCCTGTAACAGGAGTATATCTTTCCTCTATGCCAATATGAATTACTGCATTAAATTTCTCATAATCAATGTTATCTATCTAATCTAAGATACCTATCACCAGGCAGCTAAATAACAGAGATCAACTGAATAAACCACTGTGTTGCAAATAGAATAAAAATTTAAAATTACATCTTCTAGTCTTCTGTTTGTCCAGCTCTGTTACAAGGCATTTCTTATCTCTTCTTCTCTCTTATTACACTGTTTTGTTTGGCAGTTATTCAAACTAATTATTGGAAAAGTGCTTTCAGTGTAAGTTTCATAATTTGGCTAGGAAATAAAGGAATTCTAAGGCAATTTTTCTTCATAAGGAAATATCACTCTACAAAAAATAAAATTTGTATAGGAATTTTCATAATTTTATTAATGTTTCAGTTGTTAGATGTACACAAATATGCCTGAGCGGTAGCAGAAGAAATTGTGGAAACTGAAGTTATGCCAGAATCCATGCCTAAAAGCTTCATGCTGCTCTGGTTCATATCTTGGTGTTGTCGCTGTTCATTACCAGAGAGTCAGATTTATAGATGGGAGAAGGGAAATTGCAGGATAGAAGCACTTTTGAAACTCCCAGGTCCACACTAAATTAATTGCCAATGTAATTGGTAAAAGATTCCATAAGCCAAAATTTTAATATCCTAGTGCAAAGCATGCCTCTCTCCATATTGTTAGAAATATTGTCACAGCGAAACAGAGGAAACCTGGGGAATTTAATTTAATTTATTGTCAATTAACAGAAATGTTTGATTAGCCCCCTGTCATCACTGCAGGCTACAAGCAGGCACTGCCCTTTTGGTGAGGCAAAAGGAGGTGCAGGAGGTTGATCAGTGTGTAGTGGTTTCTTTCTGATGCTCTTGTTTTTTACTTTTTCCCCCCTCCTCTTTGCTTTTTTTCCTTCTTTGTTGTTTCTCCTTCTCTAGAATGGGTCCTCCTTGGGTCACAGACCCATCAGGAATGCCACCATAGAATCACAGAATCATAGAATAGTTAGGGTTGGAAAGGACCTTAAGATCATCCAGTTCCAGCCCCCCTGTCATAAGCAGGGACACCTCACACTAAACCATGTCACCCAAGGCTTTGTCCAACCTTGTCTTGAACACCGCCAGGGATGGAGCACTCACAACTTCCTTGGGCAACCCATTCCAGTGCCTCACCTCCCTCACAGTAAAGAATTTCTTCCTTATATCCAATCAAAACCTCTCCTGTTTAAGTTTTAACCCATTATCCCTTGTCCTATCACTACAGTCCCTAATGAAGAGTCCCTCCTCAGCATCCTTATAACCCCCCTTCAGATACTGGAAGGCTGCTAGGAGGTCTCCACGCAGCCTTCTCTTCTCCAGGCTGAACAGCTGCTACTTGCTCAGCCTATCTACATACGGGAGGTGCTCCAGTCCCCTGATAATCCTCGTGGCCCTCCTCTGGACTTGTTCCAACAGTTCCATGACATTTTTATGTTGAGGACACCACAACTGCACACAATACTCCAGGTGAAGTCTCACGAGAGCAGAGCAGAGGGTCAGGATCACCTCCTTCATTCGATCTGCTGGTCACGCTCCTTTTGACATAACTCAGGATACGGTTGGCTTTCTGGGCTGTGAGTGCAGCTCCTGCTGCTCTCACCTTGTTTTAATTTTCTTTTGGCATTTATCTCCATTTCTTAAATGTGTTGTGAAGGCCACCCATGCAGCTCTATTCCCTGCCTGCCTCCTTCCAAAGACTTTTTGATTTATGCCCCATGCAAATATTTATTGCAACCTTAGACTTGTGCTTCCAGAGCAATCCTTTGACTGGTCTAAGCCCAGAGCCACATAGAAAAGGACCTAAAGATGCTGAAGACAGAGCAAAATAGTTTTGCTGAGCTTAATGTAATACTTTCCCTGATATCCAATGTTGGCTATCCATAACATAAGTTGTTAGGACCCTAAATAAACAAATAGCATTCTTCTGATTAACAATATTATGAGAATATTTTTATGACAGGCATATTTTGTTGATGTTTATATTAAACCACCATCAAAGGTAAACCTTCTAAGGCTATAAAACTGTTTGCCTGGGGAAGGAATAAAGATTATTCTGTTCTTTGTGCTTTCTAAGAAAACTCATTAGAAAGGAGAAAATGGGAGAAAATGTTAGAAAATTGATAATTACCTCTACAGAATACTTTATTTTTTTTTTCTCATTTAATCACAGAGCAGCTGTAGGTTAGACGTTAAATGTTATTACTTTTTACATGATTTGGAGACTATCCATGTGAAGTGAAATGCAGGTTTCTTAGTCTAATTCCAATTAAGCAGCAGCTACTAACCAATATCTTTTATTCTTGACTGAAAGCATTTAATTTATGGTGAGCAGGAAAACAAATTATTTTAATCAGCTACAGAGGAAATCACTTGAAGTGATAGCTCATTCATACTGGAGTGAGAAATAATAATAGACAACACTGTTTGCATTGAAGATACTTTTTAGAGGTTCCTCTACTGATAATTTTACATCAATATATAATGCATAAAAAGCATAAAAATTCTAACTCTGTTAGTTTTGCCTTTCAAAAAACATTAAAAAAAAAAAAAAAAAAAAACCATAAGAATAAGCCAATGT
>NDXB01003883.1:71074-88574 GCA_002631895.1 Agapornis roseicollis
TTTTTTTTTTTTTTTTTTCTGAGCACCAGAATAGTACCCCTGTTGTGTAGAAAACACATTAGGTATTCTGGATGCTGTGAAAAGATAGATGATAAATCATTACCTTATGCACTACATTTCAGATGAGCTTTCTGGTGCTCTCTTAATTGTATGAAGATTTCTGTTAAACTTGCCTGTTTTCTGCTGCTTATGCTCATCTCCATCTGGGATTTGAACTGCCAGTTTCAACCTTTTCTCTAATAACATCTCCCCATCTTATGAGATCCCTGGTCTATTCCTCAGGTTTTTTGCTACCCTTCCACTCAGGTTTCAGAAGGAACTTAAGTATCTCATTCTTGTTTATCCTCTGTGGACATGGTAGAATATGCTACAGAGTTCTTTAATTTTCCCATTGCTTGCCTTGGACTTTTCCTATGTTTTAAGAACCAGGCCTACTTGTTATGCTAACATGAGCTATTAAAGTAGAAGGGAACATTTCTAAGGAAAATTGTAAGTTAGATTTATAGATAAGGTGAGCAGGTTTTTATCTTGTTTGCTTAAAAAATCACAGTCATTAATTCTAGTTATCATAAAATTATATTGCTGAAAATTAAAGCCAAATAATTCTTTAATTTGAAGCATAAAGCATCCTCATAAACTTCATAGAAAATAAAATAACAATCATTCATTTCCTTCTCTCTGAAACATTATATTGCAGTTTATCAGATCACCTTTAACTGTAGAAAATTTGTTAATTTCAATACTATTGAATCAAGGAGGCTCTATGTAGTTAAGGTTTTATGAAAGCAAAATCTACTTTAGGAAATTAATTTGCCTTACATTCATTATCATTAAATGACCAAAGCTTGTACTCTCAAAGAATCTGTAGCTAATTACAACACATCTTCTCTGCTGTTGAGGGGGTACTATTCTATATGTGACTCCTAGCTGAGGTAAACACATTGTCTGGTTCAGATTTTTTTTATCTTCCTGATAGGCCAAGTCCTACTGAGCAACCAAGAAATATGAATGAATATCTATGATTTCTTCTTTTCTTCCCCTGTTATTTCAGCACATACACATTACTCTGTAAATTAATGTCTAAATCACAATTAAACCATAATTTTGAGCACCTGTGCAAAAAACCCACCAATAATTGGCTGACAGAGCTACTAGCAGAGTTTAATACTCCATGGAAGATGCAGAGGAGGGGGAGGAAAAAGCATGAATAAATATAACTCCCTCTGGCACACAGACCAGCAGAGGCTTCTCATTGCATTGTATAGCACTCTCCCTTTGTTTCCTGTCCTTCAGCTGAGACACTGTGATGCTGCTTTTCCAGAAATTTTCATGGAGTGACTCTGCCATGGCAATACCCATCATTCCAGCAGGTCACAGCTTCCCAGTGCAATGTGGTTAAATGTTGGCCTTGCAAACACACAGAATAAGTTAGAAGGCAATTTTTTCTTTCTGTCATTCTTTTTTTCTGACACCTAGTTTGAAACTTTGCCCATATCCTTAGACTGACAATGAGCTTTGAGCCACATAAAGCTACAGACTCTTAAAAATTAGTTTATAAAGACAACACTCGCTTCTCTCAGCTACTCCTGGCTTTACTTTCCAGCCTCACCGCTGTCTCAACTTCCATGTTGCAGACTGAGCTAATTGATTAAAAGGGTCTGACCTCAAGACAATGATTTATAACAGTTGCCTGTGCTTTTACATGATACGTAGATGCCTAAAATGTACCTGAAGATCTACAAATTATAAAAGCATTTTCCCAAGTACAAATTAGATTTTACTTAATAGTAATTCATTTAATGAATCAAAGAAGTCAATTTTTGGAGAGCCTGAATTATTAAACCCCCACCAACAAACAAACAAACAAAAAAATTCCCACATTGACATTATTTTAGTTTACATCTCTTCATTCTGAGGCCTTAAGTCTTTTTTTTTATTTTGCTATGTACTTCGCTATGCAAAGCAAGCATCAACTCAGAAAAAGCAGCTTTGTTTAACTTAAATTGATGCTGGTCTTTGGCTTAACCACTAAAGTAGTGTAATACAGGGATAGGTATTCTTGTCTCTAGAGGAAATGGTTTTGTATGGAAGGATTACATTTCACTAAACCAGGCTCAATAGCTACTTTGAAGTAAGTTACACAGCATAAGGCACCACAGCAACAATTGGGCTTTCAGTAATTTTGAACATTAACACAATTCTGCTGCTTTTTAGCAAGTTGAAGCTTTTTTTTTTTTAAATTTGAGCTTTTAAAATTGGGGTTTTTTGCCGTTGCCATTATAGAGAAATGACTGTTCTAACTCAATTTCTGAAACTGAGAACTGCTGTAAAAAGCTTACCAACATCCTGCTGCTGACCATGTCATTTAAATTCTAGTAGCAGGTTCAGCTGGGTGTCAGATGGCAACAAAGGCATAACTCATTCATCAGGCTACATCCTGAGGCAGTTATAAGAAATGAAAACATAATGTAAATGTCTGGAAACATAGAAAAAGAGCAGAAAAAGTGTCTGCTTTCTTATTCCAGAGACATTGAGAGGGTAAATGTGGTGGGTTGATTATGTCTGCCATTGACAGGTAAGTTATACTCTGAAGATCTCCATGAACTCCACACTGCTTCACCTTTGGGAACAGATCAGTCAGCTACCTGTTTAAATAAATGTATAGGCTAGAGGGTCTGGTTACCACCATGTTGAGCTCATGTCAACTTGACTTCATTGGAGCAGGGAAAAAAGAGCCCATTCCTTTATGACACCCAGCCCAATGTTTTATTCCTTTATAAATTCTTCTATTAAGTGCCTTAATGTTTTAGTATCAGGGGACCTGCTGAAGCTAATGTTAGACTATAGGCTTAACCTGAGGAAAAAAAGCACAACCTACTCAAACAGGTGGATAAATAACCTAGTGACCAATATTAGCAGCTAATAAAAGAGTGTTGCCTTCTCTCCAACAAGGCAGATGTGAAAATACTTGCTGTTAGAAGAATATATTTAGGTAAAAAGGAGATTCAAGACATTTTCTTACTTATCACAGTGTCTTGACTAACCTTTGTGGGGGGAAAAACCTCATTCCTTGACTCTTCCTGTCTCTCTGTGAATCTTTAAGCTCTTACTGATAGCATTACCTTACAGAGTCAGCATGAGACTGAATTGTCAGTCAGGTGGGATGATGTTAGAATTGGCTGGTACTGATTGTATTCTTGATTGTACTTGTTTCAGCTGGGATAGAGTTATTTTTTTCCCTAGTGTCTGGTAGAATGTTGTGCTTTGGATTTAGGCTGAGATCAATGTTGATAATAACACACAAATGTTTTAGTTGTTGCTAAGTACTGCTTACTCTGATCAATGACTTTTCAGTCTCATGCTCTGCAAGTGAGGGACACAAGAAGTGAAGAGGGAGTAGAAACAGGACACCTGGCCCAAACTAGCCAAAGGGCTATTCCATAACACAGTATGGAATGCCCAGTATGTAAACTGGGGGAGTTGCCCAAAAGGGATCAATTGTGGCTTGGAGATTGGCTGGGTATTGGTCAGTGGGTGGTGAGAAATTGTATCATACATCACTTGTTTTTTCTGAGTTGTCATTTGTCTTTTCTTGTTCTTTACTATAAGTATTGTTATTATTGGTTTTATTTCTGTTATCACTATATTTTACTTCATTTCAGTTATTAAACTGTTACCTCAACCCATAGGTTTTACATTCTTCCAGTGCTCCTCCCCATCACACCCAGGATGTGGAGATCAGGAAAGGGAGTGAGTAAGTGGCTCCTTAGTAAGTAGTTTCCAGCTGTGTTTAAACCACAACATTGACAAATAAAGGTGTTTTCTACCCCTCTGAAATAGATTTCTATACAGCTAAGAATCACACCAAATGAAGCTCAGACACAGAAGCAGAATTTCTACCTCAGACTATTCAAATTCAAGGAGCACTTGTGTCATAGCACCAGTATTGCATCTACAAGGCTTTCACTGGACTTCCAGCCATCTACGGGCTGGCAGCTTTACTATTTCAGGTGAACGCAGCTTCGACTCTTGAGTGAGAATGACTAGTATCAGCCTGTGGAGCTCCCAGGATCACAAAATCCTGCCCAGAAGAATCAATGGAAATTCACTGTTGCACATCAAACCAATTTGGCCTGAGGGAGCTGGGTAACATGCCAGCATATCTTGCCATTTGAGGTAATTAAAAATCACACTTTTTAGAATCCATTAATGACACAACAAAGATCCCAAAGGACAGAAGTCATTATAAGTATGAATCACGCTCTACCATTCTCTGTTTTAGCTATCATTCATTAGAATTCTTGGATCTTCAGGCAATTTTGTCAACAATGGAAATCTCTTCCTTTAGTCATGACCTGCCTCTTGATTGTGTCCCAAGTAAGGACTTTCATGCATCGAATCAAACATTAAACATATTGCCAAGTAATTAATTATTTTGTACCTTTATAAGAAGCCAAAGACTACTTTGATTTACATCTTGTTGACACAAATTGGCTTCTCTCTACTTTTGGTTTTCTAGGAAGAGATCTTTACAGCAAAACTTGTTGCACATGTGAGATTAGAGAGTAAATTAAAAGGAGAGAAAAGGAGGAAATACTTTTAAATCTAATGAGAAAAAAAAAAAAAGGAAAGAAAGGAAAGAAAAAGATAAGAAAAAACAAATGATACCTGCCTTAGTAAACAGGACCTGGCTCTGAAAAAGTAGATTAAGGCTAGGTCAGTGATTAGGAGAACAGCTCAGGATCACAGTCCAAAAGTCTGTTCTGCATGCCTCGGCAAGATGATAGTGCTCAGCTTAAATATTTAAAAGTAAACAATTACCTGATGACACACTGCTTGCTCTGACAAGGGGAAAGCAACATCTGTGTAAACTATTTGTAGTGTTCTCCTTATTTCCTCATTCCTCCTCAAAGAACATAATATCCAGGAGACAAAAGACCCAAGTATGTGTGCTTCTTATGGTTTATTTAATAGTTTTGTGAACTTCAATGGAAATTTGGACAAGTTTATGGAACAGAAATCCACTTAAGTTACTATGTATATAGAAACCATATTTGGCTCAGTAAACTGTAAATGTTGGGAGACCAGGAGAGTATGAAGGGTAATATATATATGTTTATTCTGTTCTTATATTCTCCCCTATACAGCCACTTTAGCTCTTACTGTTGAGCTGAGTTCTGAATGGATGCATTTCATTCCTGATCTAGTTGTGCTTTTCTGGCACAACATTTAACTCAGATTCACTTTTTAAATAAAGCTGTGAATAAGAATGAGTGCTTATAGATTTGCAGTGACAGGCAGACTGTACTAGGTCTGTTAAAAGCTATCAACTTTGAAAGTTGTCTTTTACCTCACTACTCAGTCAAACCATACCTGAAAATGGACAGAACAAGAAAAATGTGTGCTTTAAACAAGTATATGCTTCATATCGTTAAATCCAAATACAGAAATATAACTTGAAAAGTATTTACATAACCATGCAGCCTATAATGCAATAAGCCCATTTAGTTGTAGCTTCCGCAAGCTATGTCAGGAGGCTTTTGCATTTGCAGTCAGTCAAAAAAAAACACTTGTACATCATTTGGATTTACCTTCTTGGCAGTATCAGCTTACTGTGTCAGATACCATTACAAGGAAGAGAACATCATGATTATGATGATGATGATGATGATAACCACTGTTACTACTACTACATTCAGTTACACTGAAAATATGCATTTTTTCATGCCTGTGTCTGTAGATGATGTGTTTGATGACAAATAAGCAGATCCAAGGCCAACGTAGGCTGCATAATTTCTGGAAATTGATGATTTCACTTTGTCTACACTGTTTTTCCTCATCCCATCCTGAGTATATGGGCCCAGGAGTTAATAATCAAGGTGAATGGTTGTTTAATTGCAGCTGTTAATTATGTGTGATGTCAGACAGGAAAGTTCAGATTCCAATGCAAGCTTTACCTTCACATAGCAGCACCAGAATAAGAAAAACTGGACCTGATCATGTTAGCAGTGAAGCTGCATTTAATGGATGGCAAAGTTGCCCTTTCTGCCCTTACCATGGTCCATGGGGCTCACTGAAGAAGAGACCAGGCTCACGCAGCTCCTGATACTCCTTTCCTTGCTCTGAGAACATGCAGGGAATGTCATCTCTAGACTTATCCAACTGGCACTAAAAATCAGGACTGAGGTAAACAAACCCACGCTGAAGTGTGCTCTCCAGGCACAGAGGCTGAATTACATCCATTAGACAATCTAAACAGAGATTATGCAGCAGCAATCCTGGATTGGGGCTTTTAGGTGAATTCAGATAGCAACAATCTCAAAGTGAAACAGGAGCTGACCAGAAAGAACAATTTATTGTTTTAGTGACTTGACAACTTGTGATATAAATCCAAAATCCAGTAGTTAGTCACCAGCTCATCAGTATAATAAACCCAGACCAGTTTAGATACCAGAATTTATATGGGAAATCTATTAGCCAATTCTAAGTAATAGATATAACAGCATCACAACAATGACAGTTATAAAGTCAGCACTTGACTTAAATAGTGATATTGCCCAAGCTGAGCACAGCACACGATTTCTACAGCAGAGCCTGACCTCACATTACCATGCAGAAGTACCACAAAGACTCACTTCTGCCTTGACTTAGAGTAAGCACTGCTGTAAGCACTGCTCAGCAACAACTAAACATCAGTGTGTTATCAACGTTATCACAATCCTAAATGGAAACCACAGCACTGCAGCTACTAGGAGGAAAACTAACTATCCCAACCCAATCCAGGACATAGAGTCTTAAAATATTCTCCTAAAGCAAACCAAGATGCATTCTCCTCAGAATCTGTAAATACAGAATAAGGGTTTAGTACCTCTTATGTAAGTCTTAGCCCATGTCTCCTTTAATTAAGTAAAACAAAGGGCAAATGTAATGTGAGTAGAATTTACTTATCTCAAACTTCTTCACTGAGGTTAGTATTTTCCTTGGCTTTCTACTCAAAACTCAATAACTACAATTCAACACACTCTTCAGTCAGGCACCTAAGCTGGATCGGAATGAAACAGAACACTCAAAAACCATCAAGCATATAAACAGCATGTTTAAAAATCATTACACTTGCTATAGCTCTGGGGTCATGGCTGTATTCTGGTGCCCTCTCCTGTCACTTTCCTATCATTACAACAGTAGAAATTAATGGCTAAATACAAGAAATTATGAAAAATGGCTGGCTTACTGCTTTATGGGGCTGTGCAGCTTGTTTCAAAAGTCCCTTTGAGACCTTCCCTTCCTTGCTCCTGTATTGCATTGTGTGGCAAGTTAATTTAAGCTATGGTTCTGCCTATGGCTCTATGTTTCTGTATTTTGAAATAAGAGGGTTTAGATTAGAAAGTCTTTGATACTTCAGGATAAAAGCTTCTAGATAAAATCTTCAGTCCTTAGAAAAAAAGAGGAAGTTCTTCTAATGACTTCATGGAGTTCAAGATTTTACTTTCTACCACTAAAGTGTGATGCCTACCAGCAACTGAACTACATTTGAAATAACTTCTTGGCAAGTTGATTATAGTTTGCTTAACCTTGCCCAGGGTGGGTTATACAGTCTGGAAGTTAAGTGTCTCCAAGTTGCATGAGAAAGTAAAATCAGATTGGTTGAGCTTATTAAATCTGGTGCACTGCTCCAGAAATGTAGTAGGTAATAACTCAGTGTTACTACTGGAATTCAGATATTAACTTGACTTATACAGCTATTTCCCAGGCAAAACTTGGATAAGAAAATTCCTTCTTTCATCCTAAAAATTGTTAATAATGCATTTAATTAAAGATGTTAATATAGATAATGTCTAAATTACTGCATGGAAGTCTACACATTTGAAAAAACAAGTCTGCACTAAGTTGGCTGTTTATCTTCAGTGTAATTCTGTGGAAAACCTGCACACTTTACAGCCATATAGTTAAGCTATTGGAGGTCTGATGTCGAAATGCACATCTTGAAAGAAGACCACATTACGTGGTCTATGTTAATGAAAGAGCACATGAATAATGAACTCAGCAAGGCTAACAGAAACAATGGAAGAACAGAATTTATCTAGCTTTTACCTTTTTTAATCTTACAAGGAGACTGAGGAACAATGAAAACTGAAAACATGTTTAAGAAATGAAACTGGGGTAAAGGAGGATTACAGTCACTCTTGCCTCCTCATTTTTTCTTTTTAGCTGCTGTGTTATTTTGGTCTGTGAGTAAGCTTCCTACCTGTATTTTACATCAGTTTCTGAATTTCATTAGTACGCGTCCACTGGGGAATATAGATGACTTCAGGATTTCCTTGTGTTTTCCTTACAATAACTGTGTCTGTCGCATGTTAAGAAATTCCACCACAGTTTATGGAAGGGTTTACTCTGAAATTGATAATTCTTCCTCACTGCATGTGAAGAGGTCTGTAGTGTCTATATGATCTAGCTATTTAGAGGTGAATCTCTCAGGATGTCTGGAACCAAAGGGCAAATTTTTGTTCCATTTAGATTGTGGAAAAAAATCTGTGAAATTTGAATTCAGTGAAACTACTCTGTTCGTTTCCATCTATGAAACTGTCTGTACAGAAAAACAGAGGACCATTTCTTTTGCTCGTTTGAATCCATTGTAGAAAGCAGCTAAGTAATGGACTTCTGGGATCAATGCCATTAGATGATTCAAGGAAATGAAGCACTGTCAGGACCCATCCTCTGGCCCCAGGGCTGAATGTGCTGTATCTCTTTTTAACACTTTTTGGTTCATAATTTGTATTTGGGCCAATTTCTTGAGTGGTGATATCTGAATTTTTTTATAAACTCTGCCTATCTTTCTTCCATGGGCTGAAATCAGGATTGAGTCTGTTGAAGTCAATAAAACTACCTTAGTATGACCATATGGGACGTGAGAATTAAGTTTGCAAAATTTCAAGAGTTTCGGGGGTGAGTCTTAAGAGCACACAGAAGGGAACATTGTAACAACACAGGTTTATCGTGGGAGTTTTCTGTTGATTGAAATGTATTTTGCTTACACAAGAAAGTCTTAACAGTTACACCAGCATAGCTACACTGGCGCTAGTAACATCTCAGTCGTCACGTTACTGGTACGCTGTTACTGAGTGAATTGCCCAGTGGCAGAAGAATCCTGGGTATGACGTGTGCCGAATCTTGAAAATACCACTAGATGGAGATGTTTTCTCACGATGGCCTCATTTGCTGGCTCTGTCATACCGCAATTTCTATTGCAAGTATTTTCATTTTTTATATTAATAAAGGAAAACGACTTCAAGTAACTTTCATGTATTAACAAGTCTCATGTGCTGGACATGTCTGCATAAGAATTAACGAATCTAAGAATGTATGAATGAATGAAGACTAGTGCGTAGTTGTTTAGACTAAGGAGAATGAATGGAAGTTGTACGAGAAGATAGAAAAGATTGAAAAAACATAGGGGACCTCTGTACTTTTGTTTAACAAAATGGATTATTACTTATTTCACTTATTTCACACAGTGAAAATCAGCATTTGGCAATGTTTCTCATCCACAAAACAGTTTTTATATCCAGAGTATTTAAATGCATTCCTCCCCAAGGAAACAATCATAAATAGTGCATGGTGTGTGTCAATGCTGAAGTGACAGCAACTATTGTCTTTGTACGCTCGTTAGTATGCAACATAATGGCAAGGACAGAGGCTGATTTAGAAATAGCTGAATATATAAGATAAATAAGGAGATCCAGAAAGACATGCCATTGAGATGAAACCAGAAAAAACTACTCATTGAAGAGTTGCAAAAACTCTTTAAAATAGATTTCTTAGATTGTATTTTGAAACAAAACAATTATACTTAAACCCACAAATATGTTTGCAAAGCACAAGCTTCTTACACATGTTATCATTGTTAATAAATGTTGCATGGTAAAACTCCTGGGTTTCTGAATAAATTCATTTTCCAATAATTTAGTTACTGAAATTCAAAAAATAAGCTATGACTCTTAAAATCAAATGATCATCAAAGCATCACAGAATGGTTTGGCTTGGAAGGGACCTTAAAGGTTTTCAATCCCCTGCCATGGGCAGGGACAGTTTCTACTACATCAGGTTGCTCAAAGCCCCGTCCAATCTGACCTTGAACACTGCCAGGGGTGGGGCAGCCACAGCTCTGAGCAACCTGTGCCAACGCCTCACCACCCTTATGGTAAAGAATTTCTTCCTAATACCTATCCTAAACTTTCCCCCTTCCATCTTAAAGCCATTCCTCTTGTCCTATCCCTATATGTCGTAGCACTACATGGTTGTATTCAAGTTCTGAACACTTTTGCTTGAACACACGTATCTGCTCACATATATCTGCTGTCTTTTTTAATTTCTGTATCTGTGGGGAATAATTTCAATTATGATAGCTTTCTATAAAACCATTACAACTAGAGTTGTCATCTTATGATACCTTACAGCTGGGAGCTGAATGGGCATGGGTGCAAAGTGCTTTGATCTCTTTTCTTGGATCCTACTAGAACTGCTGCTGCTGCTTCTGCTATATGTACATCACTTAGGCAATAAATAGCAATGATAGTCTCATGTAGCCTGAAGAGACTAGAGACAGGGCCCATTTTCTAAAATTTCTAGGTCTTCTGAATCCTTCATTATTTCCTGCCTCCAACAAAATTTTTCTGGTTAGCTCTACAGCTGCTCTGACCACCATTTCCACTCAAACTGTCCATAAATGCATCACAAAGGGAATGGGGACAGACTTGGAACACAAAGAAAATTTTTTAAAATCACAATCCAACTGATATAATAATGGGACTAGTTTCTTATGGGTTTGTGACCTAAAATTGCGGCTTTGAACTTTGAGGAATAAGAACTCTCATATAAGGTTAATGAAATCTTTACTCCCCAAAAATTGTTTTGGCCATTCATATTACAGACCTTATCAAACTGTAAGCAGTTTCTAAAGCTTTAAAGTTTCTAGTTAGTGTACAGAATGAAAAATAGATAATTCATTTCATGTATAAATATTTGTACCTTTGTGTTAATTGGCAGCAAACCAGAGAACATGCTATTACCTCTACTCCGTGCAATATTTTTTCTGTTTATTCCAAACCAGCTAATATAAATGTACATCCCAGACATCTCTGGAAGGGCCTTTTTATGCCAATAATGAGAAATAAGGGTGTGTATCTAGCCCCAGCTGGAGAAATCATCTGCAAAATGCTGATGGCTCAGAAGCAAATTGGAAATATAGACCGTAAATATGCTTGAATACATACAGAAAGGCTTTATTCAGTAGCAGAGGTAAAAGTGGTATTTTCCAAAGTTCTTAGGTGATTCACTGGCATTCAGCACCCCAGAAACTCTCATTACTGAATGGCTTTAGTTAACTTTATTTTTAAAAATTCTCTCATACTTATGTATTCCATTAAAACAGAACAGGAACATGTACTATATATTTGCTTGTTTATAAATTCCCTGAATTCAGTTAAATACTAAGATATGAAAAAACTTGTAATACATTGTCTTAAATCAAAAATTCCTGCTGAGTCAAAAGGCACACAGTTTATAAATCAGACCCTAACATGGTTAAGCAAATCTGGGCAATATATAAAAACTCTGTAGTTAACACATTTGAAACAGAAGCTTTAAAAGTAAACCTTTATAAATCAGCTCCCTAAATCAAAGAGAAAACAACACTCTTTTTTGTCTTATAGATGTGGGAAAGTTACTCCCCAAGCAACTTGTGCAGATAAAGGCTCTGTTTTTAATATAGGTTGATGTATTTATGTATGGAGAAACTACAGACCACAGTTTAGCAAGAAACATAAAAACTCTAAGTACCAATCCAGAAACATGTTGACACCAAATAGTTTAACAGTTGGATAATTCAGAAGAATGTTTGGACAAATACAAGGTATGGAATGGCCACACAGCAAATGACGGTCAGCAAGGGGCTTTCATCTGCTATAAATTATGCACGATTTAATTAGAGAAAAGTCATTAGGCCTAAACCAAGCATTTCCTACCAGTCTACACTATATAGCATTTAAACACTTCTTAAACTTTCAGCATCAAGGGCTACACATCATTCCTTGTTGAGAAAATTTCTTGGAAGTATTTATTTAAGTATACATCTGTACTGTGACTTTACAGAGTCTGGTATGGCTTTTTTTTTCATTACATTTCAGGCAGTGTTTCAGGGACTGTGCTGGCAAATGAGGTGTTAGTGTTCAGATGGAACATAAAAGTGAACATTTTGTGTATAGCTATAATATTACTTTGTAGATTATTTTCTTCTCCAATTTTCATAATCTTTTTGAAACTTTCACTTCCTCAAGGCCAGAAATTTCTTCTTAAAGTAGCCAGAATTCCATACATTATTAGAGTCAATATCTAATTAGAATACTTGCACATTGAACGAGGAGGGGTTATGATAAAATGATATAGCTATTAACCAGTAACAGGGGTAAGCACATTTTTTTAAAACATCTAACAAAAAAGTATCTCAGTATTTATAATTTACAGTGAGGAGCTGGACAAAACCACTTCTTTTTAATCTGGATTTCGTTCCACAATTGACTGTCATTCTGGGAACTGCACTATTTGTAACCAGTGTATGTATATATATATATGAATGTGTGTAGATATCTATATTTATATATAGCTGGCTACACCAGGCCATACATTAATAGACCAATCTGTTGAAACAAGACAAACTTTTCAATTCTATTTATGTTATGCATCAAACTTTATCTTCAATGTGAATTACAGCCTTTCTGCAGTTTCCAGATGTAACTTCTATTTTTCAAAACTAGTGATGAACCAGGTCTAAGTTTCATTTAAGACTGCAGTTTCATCAAGGACCTGCTAAGGCTGTTGTGTTTGTCAGAGACCAGGGGCGTAATGGAACTCAGAAGGAACCATATGAGAACACAGAACAGAGTATACTCATTTGAGTGCATCTGGCTGCTGCATAAACTTTCAGAAAGATTAATTGAATCTGGAATCTGACTGTCTTTTGGAAAAAAAATCTACAAACCTTTCCTCTTTGATAATGATATTGCTATAACTGGTACTACATGCACAATATAAATCACATCTCCACTATATCTTTTCTTTTTCTTTCCTTTTAAATCACGTTCTAACAGAGAATTCTATATCCTAGTACGGGAGAAGAGCAAGTGTCCAAGAAATCCTTCAGATGCTTTGCTATTACCCTGTTTAATATGGATGTTTCTGAGTAAAGTGTAGACATCCATATATTAGAATCTTTTCTCTGTGTGTGCAAACATGTATATGGACACATATACAAAGGTTTATGTGAGTCAGAATTTAAGCTGTGTATTTGAACCTTATGTAGAATCATTTGGTATGTGGATTACATTTAAGGGCATGTCAGACAAAAGTGAATTTTTGTATTAAATCTTCAAGCAGTTTGAGACATTTAAATATCCTTAAACAGAAGCACATGAAATACAGATTTTTGAGATAAAAGTAAACTGAGAAACATGAAAAAAAACAATTAAAAAATACAAAACCAGAAATAGAGAAATAATACTTTATTTTTTTTCTGAGGAACTGTTATTTTCATTTTCTGCCAGTGTCCTGGGTTCAGCAGTTGCAGTCAGTTTTTCTTCTCTTTAGTAGCTGTGTTTTGACTTAGCCCGGGAACAAGGCTGATAAGGCCGATGTTTTTGGTTGTTGCTGAGCGATGTTTGCCCTGACCAAGGACTTTGTGAGCCTCATGCTCTGCCGGGGAGGAGGGGAAGCCGGGAGGAAGGAGGGACAGGACTGTACTGACAGGACCAAACTGACCAAAGAGGTATTCCATACCATAGCACGTCATGCCCAGGATGTAACTGGGAGTGATCCGGAAGGCCTAGTTCTCTCGGGGTGGTTGGAAGAGGTGGTCGGTCAGCACTCGGTTGGTGGGGTGTCGTGAGTTATCTGTTGTGGTTGATGGGATGCTGTATTCTTTTCCTGTATCATTATTATTATTGGTGGTAGCAGCAGTGATTTGTGTTATACCTTAGTTACTAAACTGTTCTTATCTCAACCTGTGGAAGTTGCATTCTTTTGATTCTCCCCCCATCTCTCTGGAAGCAGGGGAGGGCAAGAAGGGGGGTTGAGTGAGTGAACGAGCTGCGTGGTTGGTTGGGTTTAAACCACGACAGCCAGGTAACAGTATGTCTTATGTAGCAATGCTAAACACAAATTCCTGAATTGGAAGAGACTTTCCTCATGCCATACCCAGCTCACTGCTCCTCTTTGGACATAAAGTCACAAAATTTTGGCTGATTACTTCAAATTGTTGATTCATTTGGCATATCAGACGTTGAACTAGCCAGCTGACACCAAGATTGTGTCAAATTGCTTACAGCTGAAGAAAAAAAGTGTTCTGGATAATGACTTAAAAGTATTCCAAAGAAAGTACTTTGGCACAAAGGAATGACAGAAAACTAATGAAATCAGATGAATCTTATTATGATCTCATCAGGATATTGAGAATTCTGTATGATATCAAATACTAGTGCCCATTTTAGTGAAATTGAATGTGCTTCTGTCTTGCTCTTTCACTTGCCTACACTGCCTAACTGCAACAGGGCCAGTTCACCCATTGGCATGCAACAGATCAGAACAGCAAACTATTAAGTGTATATTCATAGTGTGGGTGATTTCACTATTCCTACAATTCATCTGTTTTCCCTTATCTTTATTATGAATAGATTGTTTCATATTGTTCCTTTGCACCACAGGCCATGTTTTCTAATGCGTAGCACAGCATATTTCAGGTTTGATAGAAGATCTTGGACCGCCTCTTCATACAAATAATACTGATCAACTAATTGTTTGTGATACAAGATTACTAGATTGTAAAGTATCTTTTGATCTCTACATCAGCTTGTGCTATTTCTCCAATGTAATATGATATATAGTTATCCTCAGGGCTATATAAGAAGTGTTTGTTCTGAATGAATACAAAACCAGATAAATTTTAATCTTTGAGTAAAGAAGCATTGGCAACCCATGAGAAATACAAAGAAAACATCCTTTAAATCAGGATGTTAGCCTGTGTCACTGAATGATTTATGGCAAAGGGAATTCATCTCTGGAAACTGTGAACCCATTTAAATTTTCTGGTTTCCACTATCCCCCTGGAAGTGACCTATTAACATTCCTGCTCCCCTCAAGTCCTTTGGGACAGTCTCTAGAGAGAGTCTGAATGACTCTTCTCTCACCCAGGTCAATCCCTCCTATCAGACTGTACCAGGTGGGCTGTTATCACAGAAAAATGGTGGATGAGAGGTAGAAAGATGAAATCAAGCTGAAACAGAAGAATTATATAGAAACTTCAAACCATGTTGGTGGATGAAAAGTGTATCTGTGGTTTGGAGAAGTGTATATGATATGTCTGCAACATCTTTCTTATCAAAAAGCATTTCTGGGTTTATCCTAAACAGGATTCAATATTTTCTCTACAGATGTGGTCCATGCCTTGGTTTTCCCTTTGAACATATGAAAAGGATCATCATTTAACAAGGCTTTACTTCTCCAGCTTGGTGTTTAAGCCCCATGCTTCTGGGGAGGCTGAACTACAAAGTACTTTTTTTGTGTGAAGTTGGTTTTGGACCTATCTTATAAACACGTTAATGTCAAAATGGGTTTATCCATGTAAAAATTAGTGTGTTAATATGTTGTCATCTCATAATAAGATAACAACCTAAGATGAGGTTATATTAATGGTTCTATGAGGAAAAGAAAGGTTCTGCTGTAATGATTTATTCCTCTTCTGCTTAAGATGAATAAGAATTTGAAAAAAAGGATTCCTTTTACAGATTTAAAGATCACAATCTGGTTTGAGCCTAGAAAGAGGCCTTTTCCCTCATCAGCTTTCACCAAAAAGAGGAGCTTCAAAGTCCTAAATTCAACACAAAGTCAAAGAAATGGCATGAAAAGATGAAGAGGAGAAAACAAGAACTGCATAAATCCAGCTATAACTGCATGTACCAGAGATCTCATGTAAGCACTGCTAACATGAAATTTCCACTTGTGTTCTTTTAGATACTGAGATGGACTTAACAGGTATGCCAAACAGCCAGATTTCTAAGTGTTTATCTGAGATGAACATTCAAGCATTTTGGGGCCCGCCCTTCTTCACCTAATGTTCAATATCCGTTGGATGTTATTGCAACCAGACATTGAAAACAAATGTAGCTGAAATTAGACTCAGGTATTTCTGCTTAGTTAATTTATCTTCATGAAGAACAATCAATTTCAATGAAAACCAGTGGATAAAATATCACCAATATACACAGGTCAAGCCCTTCTAATAATTTTTAGCAGCTGAGAATAGAGGGTATACAAGTCCATCAGTTTTAGAAGCTGATTAAAGATAAAGTACAATACAATTTAAGAGAACAAGTTGCAAAAAGATACCCGATACACTGAAATTTTCCCTTTCCTTTCAGCATGAAGAGAAGCTGCCAAGAATAAGTAGAAGAGTTCATAAGATATTGAAGTTGCTAAAATGTACATAGTTCATTAAAGAATGCTTATAACAGCCAAAGGTAAAACAATCAGCCAGGCTGCTGACAGGAGACTGGCACAGTGATGATGACATGCAACTGAAATAAAATTTTACCTTTACCTCTTCAAAATATTCTATTCCAGGGTGAGGTTTTTTCCTCAAAACTTGCTTCAACAGACAAGTGTTTTTTTTATGAATGCACTTATGTTACCAATTTTATCTGACATTGATATGGTACCAAAGGACCACAATCTTGAGATATGACAGTTTAAGCGGGCATAAAAATGTGGATATTTTTATGATTCTGATTTTCATGATTGCATATACATATGTGTGCAATGGGGTAAAACAGAGGATGGTCACAGCCCCTTCATGGTAAATTGGCTTATGTGTGAGTCAGAGTGCTGTGGTGCTGCTGGTGATTTTGTGCTGGGGCTCTGGGCCCACCCCATAAGGATGTTGACCTCTTAGAGTGAGTCCAGAGGAGGCTTTGAGGGCTGCAGAACCTCTCCTATAAAGACAGGCTGAGAGAGGTGGGCTTATTCAGCCTGGAGAAGAGGTTTTATGAAGACCTTAGAGCAGCTTCAAGTACCTAAACGGGATATACAGTGAATCTTGAGAGGGACTTTTTACAAGGACACATAGAGGTGTGGCAAGCTGAAAGAAGGTAGATATAGATTAGATATTGGAAAAAATATTTTCACTATGAGGGTGGTGAGGTACTAGCACAAGTTGCTCAGAGAAGTTGTGGATGCCACATCCCTGGCAGTGTTCAAGGCTAGGTTGTAATGGGGCCTTGAGCAACCTGCTTTAGTGAAGGTGTCCCTCCCCATGGCACTGGATGACTTTAAAATCCCTTCCAATTCAACCCATACGTTAATTCTGTGATTCTATGACTTGCAAGTGAGTCTCCTGCCAAAATTTGGTAGATATGATTTGTATGATCCATATTCTTGTCTTTTACTAAGTGAGGGAAAT
>NDXB01003884.1:0-20918 GCA_002631895.1 Agapornis roseicollis
AAAAAAAAAAAAAAAAAAAAAAAAAAAAAAAAAAAAAAAAAAAAAAAAAAAAAAAAGCAAAACCAAAACCCACAACAAAAACCTACAAATGCCAATGCATCATCCACCCATGTGACAGTGTGGATGTGGATTCATCCACACTGAAAGGAAAACACCAGTTCATTAAATGAAACATTTTCAAGAAACATTTTTCACCTCACACTGGAAACCAAGATTCTGGGCATAAAGATCAGTAGAAATTGTCTCTTTCAACCCCAATCTACAAAACCTGAGAAAACCCCCACAAGATACCATGTCATAATCAGCATAGCAAAAAGATGCCTACAAAAGGAGGAAACAAATCCAGGAACATGTATTCTGCTCAACAAGTACTGAGCAGCTTATGCTCCTATCTGTGTGGCTGTTCCCCTTTTCCACAGGGAAGCCAAAGAGCCTGCCTGTCTCCATTTGCTCGGTGAGTGGTCTCAGCAGATTTGCTTTTTAATTCAAAAATGTAATTTTGGTGTCTATAGTTACACAAGGTGAATATTGCCTTGCTTCTACTTGTCAATTCCACAGCAATGTCTTTCATTTTAAATAAATAATTTGATTATAAAGAATGCTGATACAGAAGGAAAGAATGTTTCAGTGCTAGGCTAATTGTCATCTTGGTTTGGTTCTTAGATTATATGACACCAAAATAAACATTCTTTGTTTCTTGTAGTGTGAAAGAAAAAAGTTTATTGTTATAGAAGATCCCTATCCCAACAGTAAACCATTGTCACTGTATGTTAGAAGAACTTATAAACCCTTTATTCTTCACCCTTTTCAGTATTTCTTACTGCGTGTGAGATGCTTCTGAAATGTTTAATAAATGTTGTCTCTAAAGAAATTCAAATATTGCAGCAATGAATGGGAAGAAGTCAGAAATCTGGGAATGATGGCAAACAATGTCTGTCCAGGTCCACAAGACAGAAGACAGGTTTTCCTAAAACTTAAATTTGAACTAACCTGGACTTCAGATGAGTTTGTGAAAGCTGTAAAGTTGATACAGAAATATTTTCAGCTCCCAAACGGAATGTGAAAGATAATTACTGAATTCAATATATAGGTTTTTTTTCCCTTGGAGGGGTTGAGGAAGCATTTATTTGTTTCTCCTCCCTGCCTAGCTACAGATTTTCACAATGTTTGTGGAAACATAATGCTTTTGAGATTTCTATATCCCTGCCAAATTTGACTGGAATTGGATAATGATTCAAAAGTTATTAGGCAGAACTGGAAAAAGAACAGAAAACAACAATAACATAAGACAACTAGATAACTCTATGAAACCAGGCTAAAACCTATGAAATTTTAATGCCATTAAGTTTAGAGGGCAGTAGAGCAGCAGAGCTCTTTGGAGTGACACTTTATACTTGTAAGCATCATTGTGTTCACTGCGTATTGCTTCTCAAATGGTAAATGAAGTGTAGACATAAGTTTCCTCAGCTTCAGCACATGGGACTATGTGGAACATCTGGTAACAATATTTTTAATTTCCTAGGAGTAGAGCAGCACAAGTTTTATGAGTAACATTCAGTGTCCTTTTATCTTCTACTGGAAATCTGTTTTATTTTATAATCAAGGAAGTATATCATAACCTAAGAGATTTCTCCAGGAAACAACAAAAAAGTAGATGTAGCTGTTGCTGCTGGAACTAAAAAGGTGCAGATGCAAACACCTGAGCTTTGTCTTACCAGTCTCAAACAATGTTACCTTTAATCTTTATCTCGCAAGTCAGAAAGATAAGAATTCAACTCAGTGTAATCTGTGAACAGAATTTCTCAGTCTTCAAACAGTAAGTCTAAGTCTTGATTATCTGGGATAGCAGACTCATTGAGAAGTCAAACAAGTAAATCTTCAATGAGATTTCATCATCTCTCTGTGGTGATTTTGAAATTATTTTATTTCATCTCTCCCTTTCACAGTTAAGTGCCTAATGAACATGCTGATCACCATTCTTCCTTTCTTTAAGTATTCCTACAGCTATGGGAAAGTTGTCCCTGGCTAAAAGGCACCAGTTCTTTGGTGGATTCATCCTCTGTCCATGAGCTGTGCTCCTGAAGCTACTAATAATCCCCAGAGAAGGACAATAATGTTTTTTGTTCACTTTTGAAGCTCCAGTTGAACCTCTAGGCATTTGCAAAACTACATTTCATATGTGGTAGCAAGTTCAGTAGTCCTTCACAAAGATCATCAACATCTGCAGTGGAGAAAGTGATTTCAGAACTACCTGCAAGAGCAGTAAAATTATTTGGAACTGCTGAAGTCAATGAGAAGAATATTCTTAAAGTTTAGTTTCAAGCTCACATGCTTGGTATAAGCATGCCTCCAAGAAAGTCTTTGGTGTAGTCTTCGTTAGTATTTAAGAAGCAATTCTTCAAATAGACCATATAAGTTTGTTTCACTGCTTTCTGAAAATCTTTTAATTCATGTTTTCTGTTTCCAATTATAATGAATGTTCTTTTAATTGCACTTTGGCCTGATTATTCTTACTTTCATAAAGAGATTCTGTGTCTTCCAGTCCAGAAATATCTTTCCACTTTGTTAACTGCTCTTCTTGATAAAGTACCTAGAGAATTGCTTGTTGATTAAATTCATCCTTCCTTTAGACAGTCTCTTGAATCAGGTGTCCAAAACAGTAATTAAATGAGAAAGAACTTCTGAAGAAATATTTTTAGTAATATTTTTTGCTCCTGTAACTTAGTTCCCTTTGGTGATGACTCTGACACTATTTTGTGATTATAATATATGCATGGTTTTTATTAAACTGTAATTCTGGTAAAAGTGTCTTCATATTACTTCATAATTTAAAGTATTTCCTGACATTTTAGTGTTGATATACTGCATTGTCTTCAGTAGTCCTGATTTTCACTGGTTCAAGAACTATGCCATGTCTTTTGTATGGGATTTTAATAAAATTTAGAAAACACAGTAAGAAGTGAGGAAAGCTTTCTAAATAAATTACCTCTCAGGGGTTGTGCTAGGGAGACTTTACTGATAAATGCTCCCTGATATTTGAGATAGTGGAGTAGTACAAGTTTAATTTATACCATGTTATTCGTTTTAATTAAGTTAGTGGACAAGAAAAATCAAATTAAAGATAAGTTAAAAAAAAAGCACCATGTAGTTACCCATGGAAAAGACATCAACGGCCCAGCAAAGCAAGTTTTCCTGAGTAACATGACTGTTATTATCAAGCTGTGATTTAGAGAATGGCATGAAAGTGGGGACTGACAGCTTAGTCAACATCCATGTTCAGTCCTTAGAATCTTCAGTAAGGCTCCTTAAACTCTTCATTAAGGCTGCAAGATTGTCAGCTGGTTAGATGTTTAGGTGTGTATTTCTACAATAAGTCCACCATATCTTATAGGAACTATGCATCATATGTTAAGCAACTTGAACAGTCTGTTCAAAGCTTGAACTGGTGCTCCACAGTATCAGCTCCTGCAGCTCAGAACCCTTATATAGAAATATATATACAATCTATGTTATCCTAATCTTATGTTATGCTACAACTTTGGACAATAAATCTGAAAAGAAAAAAATTCACCTCACTATCCTTTCATATAAAAAGTTAGTACTAAAATGGAATGGAAAATGAGTGCAATGCCTCAATTTTCAGCACAAATGCTCATGAAATTTTTTTGTTACATTTCTTCAGAGTACAAAAGCCACTGCCAAGTTAAAAAATTGTTAGGGGACATATGCAAAGAAAGAACAGCAATGTTTATTAATAATGAACATACTGATAGCTCAGGGCTCAGCGAGAACTTTCCATTATTCAGCTTGTCTGGCAAATCTTACTGGTCTTGTTTTCCAGGAATTGAACATCCATGAAAAATCCTTCCCAAATATTTTAAATCACAAAGATGATATTTTACATTTCTGAAGTTGCTTAGTTCCATTTTGCTTCCTTTCTCATTTGTACTCCATGCAATATGAATGTGATCAAAACATAGGTATGTATTTAAATCAAAGTTCTCTTCCAAGACTGATCCTACTCATTTGGAGTTGAAATCTTTAGCTTTCAAATAAATACTTTTTCACCCGTAGTGGATGGAAGATTTTAATACAAAATATTAATATTTTTAATCAGCAATAATACGTTCCAAAATCCAGCCCCATGATTCAGTACCTTGGATAGCAGCCGTGGTTCTTCCAAACTCTTATGCTGGTGCTCCCAAAAGTAAAAACAACACAAAGACAAGAAGACTGCAGCAAAGTGATCAATTTTTAACTGAGAATAATCTTTGAAGTCTTGAAATACATTGAGATCCATCTCTTGAAAGAAAAACTGTTCAATTACTTTGAGAATGTCATACATAAAATTACATTTGCATGTTCTAGATAATCTACTAGCTTCATCTGTTTGGTCAGTTGAAAGAAGTCTAAAATAATTTTCTCATAATAAGAATTTATTCATATTTCCCAGGTCGGTGTAAAGACCACTGACTATGACTTGCTCCAATCATGAGAGAAATACAGGACAAACCTTATTCTGATAATATCACAGCACAGGAAGATTCTGTTTCAATAAAGATACAACAGAAATGAAGTAATAGCTCTGCCTATTGAGACAGATCAGGGTTAATTTGCCCTTTATCTCAGAAATGGCCAAGAAGACATCTGTATTTATATGTGCACACTATTTTACATCCATAGCAGTCTATCTTTTCATTCTCATGCAATAACCACTTTTCTAAGTGAATTTTCAGACATTAGCTGCAGTCGAGACTTTTCTGTTTGTTTCTGCTATTGTAAAGCTTGTTTCAGACTGAAAATAGGCTGACAGAGTGGGAAAGCAGCAGCCTCCATTCTGTGACAGAGAGGTAAAGCAGTTTGTCCTGATACTAATTCGAGTGTGGGATATCGCTGGTTATAGTCTCTAGGTATCTAGCATCTGTAAGATTTCTGAGATAGATGTAAAACCTGCAGAAGTCCTCTACTTTTCTACAGTGGCAGCACATCAGGGGCATCTAAAACAGCATATATACCTATGGTTTCTGAACACCATCTTTGAAGGTTAATGGCAAATAAACACTCTTTTTCAGAAATTATTTTTTTTGGGGGGGGGATGGGGAGGAGGAAATGCATTTGTAGACAATCAAGAGTCTGTGTTACTCTGAAAATGTTCCATTTGCTACTCATTTAGGGCTTGCAAACTTTGCATGTTGCAATAAACCAGACTGCTTATTTAAATCATTGCAGCTACAGCAGATATATAATACCTAACCCATATGTCAGAATGAGTGGGTTTCCTCTCTCTTCATTTCTGTCACATTAGAAGACTCTAATCCCAAAACACCATTTTTCCATTTTTTAATCAGTGTTAAGAAGTAGTTTGACTATATTGCCTTAACTGATGAAATCCCTACACATAAATCCTTAGATCTCTGGGTTTTTCCTGAGACAGTGGGAAACGTCCTGTGGTTTCATCCAGGACCTCAAACTCATGATCATGGCCAGATCAGAATCAGAGTTTGAGACAGATTCAAACAGCTCAGTCAGAAATCCTGAGATCATACCAAGTTCGTAAAGCAAAGATCAGTAAGCTAATGACAGGGAAACTGTAGGTCATGCCATAGTTTAGTGAGAAAGAAACTGATATCGAAGCCCAAAGCAGGATGTAAGCAATAAAAGCTGATGATCTGAAAGATGGCTCTCGACAGTCTATACCTTGATGGAGTTGGGGGCTTTCGTAGACTATAGTTTGTGAGCAATATTTGCACCTCTTACATGGAATCAGTAACAAAATTTTCAGGTATTTTTCTTGGGTATTTGGAAAGTATCCTCCAAGGACATGACAAAGCATCAAAAGGATAGAGATAGTGGGCTGGAAGACTTTCAGACTGAAAACTGGTAATTTTAGCTATTTATTTTCTGTTCAATTAATGGTTGCAGTAACAAGCCAAGCAAATTCCTAATGTAGACAAACTGCTATCTATGAGACAGTGTTTGTGTCTGTAAAGGCAGCAGCCAATGGCTGCCTGCTTGAGGAATGATTCAGTCCCAGGTGCTGAGGGAATGATTCATCTTCAGTTGGGCAGTGACTCACTACAACTTTTTGCACTGGTTTGAGTCTAGCCCTTGAACATGTATACATAGATGTTTGACATCAGACATTGATACTATGTGTAACAAAATTCTCTGAAAGATAAAAAATGGTCATCAAACATAAAAAGTTCCCAGGCAATATCCCTTAACTTGAATCCAGAAAGGATGCAACATAAAATAACTGCAGAAATATAGTGAAATAGTTACTTCAAACCAGGAAAAAAAAAGCTAAATAAAGTTCTGCTCACTTTCAACCAAACTTAAAGCATTTTCACCACAATTTCTACCAGAATTTAGAATTGCATAAGTGTAGAATGTTAGATGGAGTCTGAAATTCATCATACTTACAAGCTTTAAAGCCCTTTTTTAAAGCCCTTTTGATTCTCTGAAGATACGCTTGGAGTTTATTCTCATGTGATAATTTGTCAATTAAAGGTATACTGGAAATAACAAGCAAAGGCATCTAAAAGAACTGTCATGTCTATATGTTAATTATTATTCTTGTCCTCATTATCTGGCAAGCCAAAGTAATGAGATGCTCTTATGCAGTAGCCACTGGTTTTAAATGTCACCCTTCCCATTTTCCTTTAAGTCAAGGGAACATAGTCAAAAGTAAGTAGACAGATTTGGTTTCATGTTTCTGTTAGTGGTGAGGTGTCAATATCTTTTGTAAGCAGTGTAATGTCTCTTGATATCTCTTGTGGCCTTCCTCCTATGTATTTCTTTTTTTCACCTTCTTTTGTTAGTTCAATATGAACTAGCTATTTTTACACATATTCTTTTACTGCATATACATAGAATAGAATCATAGAATAGAATCATAGGGTTGGAGAGGGCCTTAAGATCATCTAGTTCCAACCCCCCTGCCATAAGCAGGGACACCTCACACTAAACCATGCCACCCAAGACTCTTTCCAACCTGGCCTTGAACACTGCCAGGGATGGAGCACTCACAACTTCCTTGGGCAACCCATTCCAGTGCCTCACCACCCTAACAGGAAAGAATTTCTTCCTTATATCCAATATAAACCTCCCCTGTTTAAGTTTGAACCCGTTATCCCTTGTCCTGTTACTACAGTCCCTAATGATGAGTCCCTCCCCAGCATCCCTATAGGCCCCCTTCAGATACTGGAAGGCTGCTATGAGGTCACCACACAGCCTTCTTTTCTCCAGGCTAAACAGTCCCAAATTTTTCAGCCTGTCTTCGTCTCTATAATTAGAACTGTGAAAAAATATATTAATATGAGCAGCTTCACAGCTGTATATTTACAAAATATAAATGTATATTTACAAACACTCTTAAAATCTTACACCAAGATTAATCAGTGTGTAAACTGATATGCATATGTATATATATTGTATATATTGATACATATGTGTTAGCAAGGAGTAGAATAGGGAAGGTGAAATCTTGAACTTCAAGTCCAACAGTCACATTTGCTGACAAAGCTTTAGGTATGCTTTATGGTAGTCCTACCTGGAGCTATAGCAGACATCTGAGGAGAAACTGGCACATGCAGACCCAGCTAATATGAAATTGGGGTAAGGGAGAAACTCATCAAACCTTTATAGTTAAACTGCAAAAGAAAGCCTTAATTTTGTTAACTACACCTTGCCTTTTGATTGGCATCTTTTACATAACCAAATTACAGTATAAATTCCTCTGTGAACACCTATGAATTTCAGATGACTCTCTTAACTTATACATCTCTCATCTCTTACACCTCTCATACATCTGCTTAAAGTTTCTGTAGACCTACCTGCATGGATAAAATGTTGGTGAAAACACTTGTTTTCACTATATTTTGTAAGTCTGGAAAAAAATCTGACTCACAGTTCTTAATATTATTCAAATAAAACTCCACTTTTCCAAGTTACCTGCTTATGGACTTACTGGTATTAAGAGTGCCCTCCTTCAGCCAGAAACATATCTGTAAAAACTTTATCTGTCAGTAGAGGCAAAGACATAACCCTGCGAAGGACGACTGCTAGTGCTCACTTCATCCCTGAGATGGAGGCAATGCCATGGACACCCATCCCCGTGAGCCACAGGCTGATTTTCCTGCAGCTCTACTCAGTCCACCCATCACCCAGGTCTTGCCTGGTGGTTGCTGGCCCCTGGCTCATTTTGATTATTGCCTCCAGTCTTGTCCGTGCCTTGCTGAACAGCAAAAGCAGATTGGCATGGGGTGCAGGGTCTCCCCAGGCACCCACCCCTGAGTGTTCCCCTCCTGTCCAGCCTGTGCCTCAGCCACTCACAATGCTCATCCTCCTCAGCTTGCCCAAAATAGCCCTTCTGCTGTTATTCCCCACCCTCCGAATCCTATCAGCTCTCACACATCCAGACATGCATAAATAATTATCTTTAAGAAAATAATTTTAATGCCTCTGATTTTTCTAATATATTCAGATGACTTTCCTCTCAACTATCCTGTCCCTCAGTGGAGGGGACTCAGCCCTACTGTGCTGAAGCAACAACTCCATCTCCAGAACTTTGTCCAGCATCTGTCAAGAGAAGGTCGTGCTTGGTTTACACAGTGGTCCTGGCATATCTTGCAGAATTTATCAGAGAGCCTAACTTCCCTCCTCCCTGCCTCTCCTCTCCCTCCACTATAATGGCTTATTCAATATTACATTTCCAATGAGACTCTTTAGTACGTGTATAAATGGGCCTGAAGCTTGATATACCAGTAGAGAATAGACATTTTCAGAATATTTTTACTTAAAGTCACTGCCCCTCCTACCGTTTAGGCTCCATCTGAATCCCTAACTCTCAGGGCACATTCCCGTGAGGCACCCTACATTTTGTGGCAGCCAACCTAGCCATACATACGTTATATTGCTTAAAAGTTCCTCCATGTTACTTATACATTTCTATGGCCTTGGGCAAAGTAGGAACTTTGACACCATCCTTGTTGGTGCAAGAAATACACCTGAAATAAAATAACAATGCCAAGTTGTAAACAACTCTCATAAAAGACAAACAAAAAGCATGCTGTCCTTGGATTAGCAAAGCATGTAAATACCGATGCACTAAATTTCTTGTAAACTGTTACTTGCTCCCTGTGATATTAACCCTCCCTCAAATGGAAAATCTTGAGGAATCTTGTCAAATATTGTAAAAGTCATGCAATGACAACAAAATTGCTGGCCAGCAAGTAAAAAATGGGATGCTAGTCACAGCCTGCAAGCACATTGTGTGAACGGAGTTGGTACTTACGCTCTCTCATTCATAAGTCAGCTATGCTTTCCGTGAGCTACAAAAGGAATCTTTACATCTCAAACATTTGTCAGCTATGAGGAGGTCTGCTCAAGATTCATTGCCCAGATCCTATTCTAGGACTGGTCCAATCCTTTGAGACCTGCGGCCCTTGTCATCCATCATGTTTACACTACTGCACAGGCAGTGCAGCCTGAGCTGTGTTAGTAAACATGCATTGCTGTCAGGCAGTCACAGGTTTGGAAATGAGAAGAGTGCTCTTTTGGTCTGAACCTGGTCGGTTCCAGTGGCTTTCAGGGGCTAACTTGCAGGCTGCAAAATACAAAAATGCTCAAACACAGACCTAAGCATTTTTAGCAATTTAGTCTTCACTATCCCATTTCTTGTATAAGTAGCTCCACTTTGAAGCAAAATAATTGCATACCTTAAATGTGTAAATGAGAAAGGTTTTTGCTGTTCTTTGATGATGCATATTTTAAGCCCTGTGAATGTATTTGGGGGTTTTTGCTTCATTTGAATTCTTAATTGACTTTTAATCTGTATGGGAATATTACTATTTCCATATTTTTCACTAACTATTTAGTACTCCTCTGCTGCTACTTTTCACTGTGGCTAAAGAAAACAACTGTAAACAGAAAATCATGAAAGAAATATTACAGTTAGATAGAGTAAATCATAGTAATGAAGATATAAAAGTCATAAAAGAAAGTTTGCTATGGGAAATCAATTATAAATATCCAAAGATTGCTCTTATAAAAATCGTTTATTATGGCAGTGCATTTCTTACACACACACCCCCCCCCCTTTTATATTGATCCTGCTTCCTTTAGAAGTTAAGAAAATAGACTCTCTATAACCTAACTACAAAAAAACCCCACTGCATTCTGGGGTTAAGTATGAGTTCAGAACATGAAATTCAGGCTCTGAATAATACCTGTGCAGCTACAGTCTTCATGAGTCTGAGCCAAATTGCACAAAGTAAATGAAAAGAAGGTGTTTCGGCAAGATTCAGATCAGGCCACAAGAGTTCTGAAAATCTGGCAATAAATACAATCACTCAAAACTGAGGAAACTGATCTATTGATGAGACACCACAGTCTGAACACAAGCAAACAGTATTAATGTTGTTGTGTTTAAGACAAACAGATGTGGCTGACTACAAAGTGCTGAGCAAAAAGCTACCATTTTCCAGCACTGATTTTCATTGTAGTGTCATACTTAGAAACAAATTTTTCCCAGACTGTCTGCACTGGTTTCAAATCTCTTGAGGATTTTTTTCCTCTTTTTTTTTACTGGCTTTAGCACATGCAGGCTTCCCTTATGAGAAACTTCCGAGTTCACCAATTATAAAAACATAAATAAAAAAGAGAGAGAAAATGACCCCAACACAGGGCTAACATACATGCTTTTCAGCAGGAAGCCAAACTACTTAGTCATTCAACTGATTGCACCCTTATCAGCAGAAGGGCCCGGCTCACCGTTCAGGATGACACTTTTCAAGGTGATGCTAGCGGGTGTGACTTCCAGCCCAGCCTCGGAGGGGCCCCCTGCCATGGCTCCACGTGTACAGCTCAGGTCCATTCATGATCTGCATGTGTGGCGGGAGCCTGACGCCAAGGTATCCCTATTAAAAATTCACAAGTGCTATGTAAACCTGTGTGTGTATCTGCAGTGATGGATGCATATTTACATGCTTGTACAAAGCCTCTCCTTTTATCCTCTTGTAGACTCTCCTTTTGTTCCCTTCACTCTTCATCCCTATTTATTTTCCATTTGTATTCTTTCCTTCCACATTTCCTCCTTCAGAGATACTTTTTTTTCCCTTTATAGGTTCAGTACCTCCTACCTTTATCTTTATAAAATACAGCCCTTCTGATCTTTTCCCCTATGCTGGTAGCTATGGGAGCACTGCAAAACTCATGTTAGCAAGGTCACTGCAGTTCCTCTATGCCCTACTTACTCTAGCTACCAACTCAGGAGGAAGGAGTTCTATCCCTTCTTATGAAATGCTTTGGAATCTATGAATGAAAAAGTGCTGCATTATGTCCCAAGCAGCACTATCTCACAATTTTTACTTTATTTTCCAATTTCACCTATTAAATATTTGAAGTCATCCTGCTTTCTGTCACCGTCAGTACTGACTTACAGTTCCTGCCAATTTGTGCATTTTCTCTCAGTGATAGCTGTGTCAGTCCTCTTACCTTTGGAAAGGTAATGACTTCTGGCCTCGTTCATTTTATATATCACTTAATTCTAGCAATATATGGCTTTTTAAAAGGAAATGGATCCATGTGGAAAGATCCATTTCACTAGGTAGGGCTTTTGGATTTCTTTTGGATTATGTGGATGCAAATATTCACATACGTGTTTCCACCTGCAGACGTTTGCCTCAACCTGGCTACAATTATTTGCTGATATTGATCTTAATGCACACAGATATTTTGATGTCATAGTCAAGTTCTGCAATTCTGCGCAGACTGTATGTACATTTCATCTGTGCTGGTACACTCAGGAGATGAGAGTTTGCATGCCACTATGATAAAAGACTCATTTTCTAGCTCGTATTCACAGGACCTTTTTAGTCCTGAGGTTGTGGATTTGTTTCCCATTGTATCAGTCAAGAGGTGCTTGAACTGTGCGTTGACATAACATTGTGAGTAGGCATTCAATTAGCAGGTTACTCTGATACAACTCTGCTGTTATAAATTTAAAATTCAGGAAAGCCACTTGTTCTAGGGGTTTTTGTGTCTTTTTTCAGTTACGTTGGGGTAAGCCTAATCTAATCACTATTAACAGACTAACTCAGATTTCAGGAGTTCAGGTGAGAGAAATTGCACCAGATTTGCTGAGCTATCTACAGAAAATTGTTCCTTTGACTTGATTTTTTTTTAGTTCTCTACCTTGCAATCAGGAGACATGTACTGTTTCAAGTATTTTGGAGTACAAATTCTCATGGAATAGAGAGCCTCTATGAGAGTTAAACACCTAAGCAGACGTTTGGGAATCTGGGCCTTTGCTCCATAGCTCCTTCATTAAACCCCTTACTGCTGTGCAGAGAAGTTCAAGAGTTTACTTGGACTGAGGTAATCATTTTTGGCCAGGAGTCCTTTGTGAACACAGATGGCCATTGCTCATCATGTTAGTAAGAAGGCTAATATTTCTGTTCTTCAGCTGTTAATGGTAGTGTATCTGCAGTAATTCTAACTTCAGGTATCAAATCTGTTTCTCCTGTCTTTTTATATCCAACAATTTATACAAATGTTCTTGGTTTAGGAACATAAGGTCTAACACAAAACATAATTGTAGATGTCCTTGCTTTAGCATGTGAAAGGAATAAAGAAGGCACTACAGATCATCAGATTTTATTAAGATAAAAAGTCAAGAATTACATCTTTTCAACAAAATATGATATCTCTGAAATAATTTTTGATGAGACAAGGGAGTTACCATAGATATTTAATTATATGTCAAGGTTTAGAAAATAAATTATTTCTTGTTTATTGCAGGGTATTTCTTCACACATTTGTAAAACCAGTGGTGTCTTTTATTTCCATCTTTTCATCAAAAGACAAAAGAAATTGCTGCTCCTTTAATTTGTGTGCACAACCTTTCAAATTTGTGCATAATTGTCTGTAATTCTGACAAGCTCCAAAACCATTTCTGCACAAGTAGCTTGAGACAATAAGCCTCACCCTGTTCAATCTGCCTTTGAACATCAACAAGAGCAGCTCAGCAAAGTGTAATATTTAACATTTAGCCCAAGAAAAAGCAACATGCTTACCCTGTCTTCTGATGACAGCCCATGAAAACCATTTTAACATGCTAAAATAAAGTTTTGTGAAGAAAGAAAAATGAAGGATCTGTTAACAAGTGGAAATTTACATGATGCTATGAGATTGCCATGAGCCCACCAAGAACAGTTCAGGCTTTACAATGTTCTTTTTAGTGCATTCCTGCTCATTTCTGCTTGTTATACACATAAGCAAATGTCTTGCCAAGTTATTTTGGGTATTGTCTGTGTTTTTCTGCTGCAGGTTGTGCAGAAGTGAAAGAAAATTACAAACTACTTTGTGCATGCTGGCTTCAGATTACTGGTGCTCACAAAGAGAGGATTATTACTTTAAGTGGAGAATGGGGGCTATTCTGTTGATACTGCACTACAGTAACCTCTGTTCATTCTTTTCATTCCTTTGAAGAAGCTCAAAATATGATCACGCACCATCGCAACCCCTGCCAAGCCACACTGACTATAGCAGCCACAGGCATCCTACACCTGCTGCCTGCTAAGCCTTTCTCTGAACAGCAGCGTTGAGTGGCCCTTATAAGCAAAGGCCCAGACAATCCCTTTCCTGGCTCAACCATGTTCTGGAAGTTCACCAAATCTCTCTTTATTTTAGCTCTTTAAGGCTTTTCTGTCACTTGAAGCTGTGTCTTCAGCATATCATAGAATCATAGAATAGTTAAGGTTGGAACGGACCTTAAGATCATCTAGTTCCAACCCCCCTGCCACAAGCAGGGACACGTCACACTAAACCATGCCACCCAAGGCTCTGTCCAACCTGGCCTTGAACACCACCAGGGATGGAGCACTCACAACCCCCCTGGGCAACCCATTCCAGTGCCTCATCACCTTAACAGCAAAGAATTTCTTCCTTCTATCCTATCTAAACCTCCCCTGTTTAAGTTTGAACCCTTTACCCCTTGTCCTATCATCACAGTACCTAAGGAAGAGTCCTTCCCCAGCATCCTTTTAGGCCCCCTTTAGAATCAAAGTGCTGAAGGCTCTACTCTGTGATTTCTCTGCCTGACTCAGGCCAAAGTGGAAAACATTCACATATTTTCCTCAATTAAGGGAGAGGAGATGAGACGGATTTCTGAAATGAAGAGACACTTTTAAATATGCAGAACAGGTACAGCAACAGATACTTCTCTTATGGTGGATGGTGCTTATTTCAGCAACTGACGCACCAAGTCACAGTGTTCACATTTCTTTGATAAATAATTCTTTGACCTTACAAATAATAGATGTTTCAGTACCATAACTTGCCACCACCCTGAGTTCCATTTACAGCTCTTTTTAATCACACAAAAAACTCTCAGTAATTCATCCTGGATGTTTGTTTTCCCTTTACGATTTTTACTTAAGTTCCTAGGAAAAAAAATGGAAGCTGAGATTTGGAGACCTTGATAATCAATGATTAGTCATTGTATCTGCCCAACAGAATTATAACAGGGTAAACCTTCAGCAGACACAGGGCAGTGCAACTCCGCTGAAATCAGTGGTGGCTTTTTAAGGTGTTAAAGGTATGTTATAGCTACAAAGCCAAATAATCACAGTTAGGAAGGAGGAACTGTACTATCGTCCATGAAGCTTGAAGTTGCCCCTCTCGCAGGGTGTGAATCAAACTCTGCACCCAATATCAGATTGTTATTCTCATCATTTTTTCCTTCAGGGCTCTGACCATGAATTCTGATCACTGTCCTTTACAACACTACTACTACCACAAGCCCCTGGATTATACTCATATTATAGAGAGGGATCTGAAACAAGGCAATTCAGGCCACCTACCCATTTGTTTAGGGCTCCCATCAGCCCTAAGTGAGACATTCAGCTCTGGTTTCCAAAGAGACACAGAATTCTAGGATTTTCCCGATTTTTGCCATCCTTCCTATATGTTCTCAGCAGGGGCTGTGCAGACAGCAAGCTGATAGAGAGAACATCAGTCTCCCCTGCAGCACCTGGACACCCTATACCCTGAGAAGAGCCCTGTTGCCAAACACAATGTCATCCAGCCCTCAGAGGTTGCACAAGCCACTGAAATGCTAATGTTCATGGATTTGCAGAATGTAGGGCTTAATATTTACACAGTATTCAAAATACTGGCTGTGTCTACACAGTACCTGAAGCACTGTGACTAAGGACCCTCTTGAAGGTAAAGGCACCCCAATGACAAGCAGCTGGCACTGCTGTGGACTGGACTGAAGGCCCTCTGAACCCAATTCAGACTCTGGCAGATCTCATCTGCCTTCCAGGTTAGCTGGTGGAGCATGATTGCACACCAGGAATCAGCGCAGAGCAAGGTGAGATTCTCAAGGTTTTCCTCAGCGTAAGATGGGTACAACCAGGTAGGTGCTAGGCATTTCAGTTCTGCAGGTGGCCCAGCTTGCCCCCAGGGACCAGCACAGAAACCAGACACAAGAGAGTCTAGTCTGCCTGCCTGCAAAGATTCTTCAAATCACTGAAAAGAAGCAAAATGATCAATACCAAGTTAAAGAAATTGCTGCACTTCCCGAAAAAACTGTTGTTTCCAAGGATGTAATTGTGATAGTAATTTTCCTCTAGCAGAGCTATGCAAAGGTAGATTATATTTGTTTGGCATCTGCTAAATTTCTAGCAAATTGATTCTGAACTTGGAGCTACTAAAAGAAGGGTTTGTCTCATTACGCCTTACTCTGCACCCGCGCTACAATAACATCTCCTACTACAGCCAACAAGTCCCTTGAAACAGAGACGTCTGCAGAAGTAAAGGCAGAAAATATATGTTGTCTCCACTGAAACAAGAGATGTGGGAGCAGTATTTCTGTGAAGGAAAGTCAAATGATAAACTAGTAATCCAGTTCATAAATACAAAAATGGTCCCTGTAGTCATGTCTTTTAATGCCACTTCCCTGTGGAGAAATGAGGAACTCTCTCCAGTTCATTGACACAGTCAGTCCTGTGAAACCTACTTTCTTATGTCCCCTTCTTGATTCTTCCATGTTCTCTTTACCTTCTCATCAGATGACAAGCCATGAGCTTTCCTGGTCAAACTCTGAGCCTCTAAAGATACAAGCATTCTGCCAGCATTTCTCCATACCTTGCTCTCTTTGTCACTTTGTTGTCTTCTTTCTTGCTATCCCAGTCCACTCAGGCTCTCTTTTTCTTAAAGACTGTTTGATTAGATATCACTCCTGACCTAAACTTTTTGAACAATATGGAGTACCGTCTAGTGGCCCCTATGGGGGGAGAAGAAGAAGCATTCAACACAAATTACAGGATATTTCCTATGTTAGAGAACAGTATAATTTATGTTCAGCTTCCAAGAGGATCATGATAACAATGATAAATAAATGTATGATAAATAAATAAATAAATGGCAACATCTTTGACATTTCATAAGAAACAGCACAGGGTAGGTCAAGCAACATTTCAAGGAAACTCCTATTTGTAAAACCCATGTGACACAGCCAGGCTTCCAAACACAGTCATTGCAACCATTTTCTTCTATTTGCTGTTCAAGTTACTAGTTTTATTGAAGCTGGTGCTTGCACATTAAAATCCTTTTTAAAAACAGTGGAAATCTGAAGAACAAAATATAATATTTTAAATGCCTATGACAAAAATAGAACAAATTTGATGTATTTTTCAAAACCTGGCATATTAAATATAATCATAAATATGCACTTCTGACCCAATCTTTCTTTCATTTCAGAAAATATCATCCTTATATCATATGAACAGCATGAGTCCTATGTACCATGACAACCCCACTAATAAAGTGATCAAGGACTTTAAACTCCATTTGACTTGCACTGGTCTTCTGCATGGGGATAGCTTTCTTTTGACATTACATAATTTTATACAGCTTCAGTGTTTCAGCCTTCAGAAATTTCTTTGGTGATGAATAGTTTTGATGTCAGAATCTTTTTTGATCTTCCATGAGCATTTTATCACAAAGCCAATGTTTAATTCAGCAGATAAAGTCTCTTCTCTAGAACTCTACAAAAGCATGGTTTTGAATGGATTAAAGAATTCAATAACTATCTCTGGTTATGCCCTTATTAGGTAAACACACCTTTGATTCTGTTCTTACTTGGAGAGGACGCAACACTAGCACTGAATGTGTATTGCCATGTACCTTACTTTATTTAAGTGAAGAACTGTAACTTACTCCATATTTGCACACTTAGAGATGCTGCCCATCCCCACAGTTAAAATACTTCGAAGAACTGATTTGGATGTGGCTACAAATTTGTGCTTTAAATGTTGACAGGCCTCTCCTCTCACCACCACGGTTGTTCTTCTACTATCAATCACTTTCTCTCACAGTTTGGCACCGTGGGTTATGAAGGGCAAAACACAACAATCAGCATAACTCAAGTTGCACAGGAGCTTCTAATGACCCACTTAGCACTGACAGGCATTATACTGAAACAAATGTGAGTAAAAAGCAACAGGGTGAAAACAAATACAGGCATTTTTATGATTTATTATTTCATGATTTTTATTCATAATTCTGGCCAATAATATACCTTTTAAATTAATGGCTTTTTAGAAGAGCACTATCCGAACAACCTTTCCTTTCTATTTCATCCTGCAGTGATGAAATATACTTCTGTTTTTACGTGACCTATCGGGATGATAAAATTTAAGAGTAGCTGGCTTATCATCATGATTCAATTGTGAAGTCAAACAGAAAACAAAAGATGAGAGTCCTTAGTTTCACACAAAACAACTGGAGTGCTTTGCAAAGAGGGATAATCAGGAAAGGCATGTTAATAATCTGCCAAAGGCAGTAAAAGCTTTGTCACCAATTTGTAAAGGTACAGAAAATACTTGACCCTGCATTCAATATACCTGTGACCATGCTCTACTGACCTCTAAATAATAAAAACCTGCAGCTATCACACTACAAAGAGATCTGTTGGGTTTACACTTACTTACTGTTTTTCATTTCAGTTTATAGGAGCTTCAAGTGTTGAAAGTATAGAAAAATAAATAAATGCACATGAATTTAAGCAGACATCTCATGCAAAAATTGAGTTATGCTCATAAATTGAGTTATGTCGGTATCTAAAACATAAAATAAATTGGATGTCCAAAGGGAGCTCATAGGTCTTGGGAGGGACTGTATCATGCACAGCTTAGAAAATCCAAGCCCTAATAAGTATATATTAAACACAAATGAACTGTTGGATTGGCATTTATTGAGTACTGAGAAAGATAAATAAGAACAGGTTTGCCTGAGTTTTTGTTGAAGACAAATTATAACTATCCACAATGAAAAGCTTTAAAATAGTTTTTAAAGCTTCCCCAAATTGAAAATAGCAAAATCTAAAATCAGAAAATAAAGCACCTGGGAAAGCATACTTTGATGTGGTCATTATCTGTAAATGAATGTATATATACATGAACAAATAAGTAGGACATGCACAGATATATACAACATAAAAGAAATAAAAGAATTTAATTTTATTGTTCTGTGTAGTTTGAACTGGAAGTCATAATGACTGTAGGCAAAATGAACAAAAAATGGTGTTATATACTTTCTAGTTCTTGAAATCTAAGACACCATATTTGAGAACACTTTAAGTTTACAGAGACATGTGAAGAGCACAGGGAAACTTTCATTTGACTTGTTTCTACTCTGAGAAATTTCAATTTATTTACATACAAAGGAATGTCAACATAAATATTATCAGTGACAGTTTTAATGAAATGCGTCTAATTTAGGTAACATTAATGCGTCAACAATCTCTCTAAATATTGGCAAAAGCAGTGAAATTAAAGGAAAACAGTTAGAAGGATTTTCCTCTTCACAATGACATCATATAAGACAATTAGGGAAGGAAGATGAACTTTTTATTAGAAATACAGAGCAGATGTTTGCAGAGTATGAGCCTTCTTACACTGTCTTTTTAGGTTTCTTATTATTCATTGCTTTATTGGACTACCAATGAAGTAAGAATGAAATAAATCTGCTTGATTTTAACCAGGGGTTATCTTTCCTTGTCGACCTCTGCCATGGTGTCCAACAAGCATAGCTTTGAAGTATTCTTCCAGCATAAAAAACTTTTCAGGGATAAATGTGCATTTTGATATATGTAAGAAACCAGTGGAAGCTACAAGTTGACTACAGGAGGAATGAGACATCCAATCAGTGTTTGTGAGTTAACCACCTCAAAGATTCAGTCAGGATTAATGAAGTCCAAGTGGCTGTGTACAGAACACAGGCAATGCTGCCTGACGCATGGCCTGAAAGAGGGAGGGCACATTGCTCAAGGCTCCACTTCTTTCCAGTGACCTTCTAACAACAGTTCTGTTCTGAAATAATTTCAATCTCTTGCAATTTTGCACTTTAGCTGTATTTGACACAAAATGCCAAGTACCGTGACTGAGATTTACTCATGCTTGCAAACACTGCTTTTATTTGCATTGACCGAATCCCCTTTGGGCATCTCTTATTTTGTCTGTAACAGAACAAAGTACAGTCATAAATATTCATGCTGCTGCAAGGTATTCCAAGATGGAAAGAGTAGTATATAAGACCCCAAACAGCCCCATCCATGTTTTCCAATTGCCTTTGGTTGTGCCATCTCTCACATTGAAAAGATAATTCAATCTTTTGCTCCTTGGTTCCTGCCTAATGAGACTGCCAACAGGAGCATGCCAGTGATGGTGATTTGCCTTAACATGTGGACGCTCGTCCAATGGAAATGCCATGAAATCACCAGCACATTTTACATAAGCCACTGAACAGTCATCAGCAAGTAGAAAAGGATGCTGCGACATGATCAGTAAATAAGTAGGTGAAATTCTGTCTTGTCTGTAGAGATGTTGGAAGTGAAATCTGCTGCACAGCTTGCGGGTTTATATGAACAGTTTGCTAATTAGAGTTGTATAAAATGACAATTTTTCAAGAAAATTTCCACCCTTCATAGCAGCCCAGTGTGAAATCTGATATTTTTTGAAAACCCAACAAATGAGCTATTCTCATATTTTTTAAAAAGTTTCTACAGGCAATCCAATACCACTGCTGAATGCTGCAAATTTTCAGTACCACCTAAATGGGTTCTTTTGCTGCAGAGATATTCGCCGGTTTTTGGCACCCTTCAGCTGCTTTCCTTCTCTCTCCCCTGCCTATTTCTGTTGCCCACCAGGATAATAAGAAAAGTGTCAGGAGAGCTCACACAAACTCACTGTCATTTTTAAAGCTGCAAGTAATGACATTCGTTAAATGAATGCAATAAAAACTAAATATAACAAATTGGGTTCATTCTTTTCAAAAGCCTGGGTGTTTGCTGCTGCAAGAAAAGAATCCTTTCCAGGCACACCCATTGGGCTTTTCATGTGCAGATTCCTGTGGAAATTCCTTTTTAAGGAATTCTTATGGAGGATTTTAAAGAAGATGCTTCTGTCTTTGTTACCATCACCCAGATGAAACCAGAAAGATGCAAAAAAGCTGAGAAAGAACAGGAGCCGTATAAAATTCTTCAACTGAATCTCAGTTCTGATTACATTCCTTTTCCATTGCTCTGTTGAGCTCTGCTGAGAATTTCCCTGTGGGGGCAACCAGAGTAGGAGAGTTTCTTGATGAAGCATCCCTCTTCATAGGCAGACCCAGAGAGGGTGGATGAGGACCATTTTTGACCTTTGGCCAGATCCAAGATCAGGCCAGACAGAGAAGCTAATTGGGATGAAGTATACTGCTTTTGCCAGTGTGCAAACCCTCCCTTTAAGTGAATCTGGATAACCTCTCTGTTGAAAGAATGGAAAAGAAAATATTTTTAATTTTTTAATTCTTCATACTGTCAATTCTTTTGTTTGTTTATAAAATGCTATAAAAAAAAAAAAAAAAGATAG
>NDXB01003884.1:28464-66699 GCA_002631895.1 Agapornis roseicollis
GCAATAAATTGCCCCCCCCCCCCCCCCAATTTTATGTAGATCTTAAATTCAAATCTGGACAAAGCTGTTGCAGGCTCTGATCCAAAACTCAATTAGGTCACTGGAAGTCTCTCCTTGGGCTCCGAATCAGGGTATTTTCAAGACTACCTGCTCCCCACATCATTTCCCCAGGACTTGTCAAGGGGCTTAGGCTGCATGCTGGGAATCTTCTTGGGGGCCGGGAGGGAGCAGTGTGACTCACTTAATCCAACATTAATCCAGAGTATTCACACTTCCACCCAGAGGTTCTTCCAGAGGCTTCCTGTCTGAACAGTTTATGAAGTTAAATAATCAGGAATTGACAGCCTGTGCCTCAGAACACACTCTCCTGGCCTACAGGGCAGGTGTGATTTTGCAGTAAATTCCCAAATTCTGGAAGTCCCTTTCTGACCTTGCTTTCAGTGCAGTCTTCAGGTATGAGTCAGAGAGGTAAGTCTGCCTCTTTCCTTGCCTTCGGTACTCAGTGAGGTCTGTTATCAGCACACACGCACACACAAATAACTTCCAGCAGCTAGTTGCATCACTGGAGTTAGTACTACGCAAATGCTCAGGAAACAAATGGTGATGCCTTTATACTGCGCAAATCTGACTTCAGAAATTGCCTCAAAGACTTCACTGGTGCTGTTTGCTGAGCAAAGTACTGTTCTTCTGCATGCTATCAAAATACAGCCCTAAGTGCTTTCCTGGACCAGGGCCCAATACCTGTACATTTGTCTTGGAAGATAAAGTAAGTAATGATACATAGGGCTGGGTGAGAGTCATCTCATTACATTGACTGCTTTTTCTTGGCTACTGCAGATTTTATGATGTGGCTGCGGTTGAGGGAGGACAAATGTCTCTGCAGGTTCTGTCTATGGGATTTACTGGGCTTTGCACACTCCAGAACTGCACAGTATTTTTTTCAGTCTAGACTGGACCTTCCTTTCCCATCAAATATGAAATTTCAGTGTTGGATCTGCCCAGAAGAACCATGTGTCCTGGCTCTTCAGAGGTCTGGTTCTGTCATGAGACAGTAGATGCAATCACTATGGGAAAGACAGCCTCATTTTTGCCTCAGTGTTGGAACATCTTTGCCATCTTAAGCCCCTGAGAACAGCCTCCACTTTCATTCTAGGTGGCCCTTTTCACTTGTAACCTGAGAACACAAACTTGCAAAGTGCAAAGCCAGCTCCAGCACTCTCTTGCTATTTGGTTTCAGTTGATGAGCCTGGCCAGGGTTTGCACAGCCTCTCCTCCCCAGACCCTGCAGAGGAACCTCCTCCAATGGGGAAATGCACTTACTGTTCCAAACGGCAGTGTAGTGCACCATAAAAGCTGATGTTTGTTTTGCCTCACTGGGATATCCTTTTCTTCACTTTCTGGTACCCAGCATACCAGGATCTTGGTTGAAGCAGAGTTTATTGAGATTTCTGGCACAGATACAGCTGAATTATGTTTAGTTCGGCTCTACAGCCACAAACCCTTAGTGCTGCAGGGTTACACATGCCTTCTTTTCTCTGCCTTCCAGTAAGTTTCTGTATTCTTTGGTCTTTTCATTTGCAATGCTCCCTTAAAAGCAGCTGATGTTCAGCATGTACATTATTAGAATAACCTCTTGGGGGTACTCATCGTTGGCATTTTGGTACCTGTCCCTGCAGTAGAGTTGCATCTTAACTTGTGTTTTCATGTGTTCCTGTATTTTTAAGCGTTTCTAGCCTGAAGTAGGGTCCTGATTCTGGACCCAGTACTTGTGCAATGCACATTGCACAGTTACTACTAAGAATACTAATAGCAATACCAATAGCATGATGCTGAAGGGGAAATGAGTTCCACGCACACCATCAAGATTAGAAAATGGGACTGCTCACTTCCTGTAGCTGCGGTGATTTTTTAGTCATAACAAGCATAAAAGAGTAGGATTCTTGGAAGGGAAAAATAAGAAAAACATAAGTGGGGCACAGAGGGGGTCTAGAATTTACCAGAAGAGTCCAGGGGGAAGCCTTGTGTGGTCTGACAGAAAATACCTGGCAATCACTTCTGTTCTGAGGGATAGGGAGATGGAGGGGAAGAGGGAGAGAGGTAAGAAAAAGAAAAAAAAAAGGAACAGAAAGTGAAAGCGAAAGGGGAAATACAGGAAAAGCAGCTTGCTCCCAAAGGGATGTTTTACACCAGCTTTTGCAGGGCTACTCTTTGAAACCAACGAGATTGACTGATCAAGGAGACAGCTGTCCATTTCCCAGGACTGCGATACAGAAGCTGGCAGTTTAAGAAACCAAAGGTTAAAGGGAAGCAAGCGCTTGGATAAGGAGGAGAAGGAACAGCTGTCTTCTATGTGGGAGGTGATCAGCACAGAAAAATGTTCGGTGAAGGGGCACAGCACCAGCACCTGGCAGGGGCAGATCAGCCTAATCCCCGCCAGCAGCTGGCCGCACGCATCGCCCTATGCCCCAGGGAGGACCTGCTCTGGTCAGGGTGTCCCCGTGCTGCTGACCGCAAAATTTGAAAGGCTCTTGTGGCCCTCCCAATGGGCTCATGGACACATTTGTCCCTGCAGCCTGAAGCCCTGCAGTTTCCCTGCCTACATGAGCTGCTCCTACCATCTTTCATTGCATGAGTGGAGATCACAGCATTCAGCTTTGTCATCCACAGGAGGGCCACGAGGATGATCAGGGGACTGGAGCACCTCCCATATGAAGATGGGCTGAGAAAGTTGGGGCTGTTCAGCCTGGAGAAGAGAAGGCTGCATGGAGACCTCATAGCAGCCTTCCAGTATCTGAAGGGGGCCTATAGGGATGCTGGGGAGGGACTCTTCATTAGGGACTGTAGTGACAGGACAAGGGGTAACGGGTTCAAACTTAAACAGGGGAGGTTTAGGTAGGATAGAAGGAAGAAATTCTTTCCTGTTAGGGTGGTGAATGCTGGAATGTGTTGCCCAGGGAGGTTGTGAGTGCTCCATCCCTGGCAGTGTTCAAGGCCAGGTTGGATGAAGCCTTGGGTGGCATGGTTTAGTGTGAGGTGTCCCTGCTTATAGCAGGGGGGGTTGGAACTAGATGATCTAAAGGTCCTTTCCAACCCTAACTGTTCTATGATTCTATGATTCTATGAATTTGTAAATAGACCATCTAATTCACTTCTGTCATAACCACCCACTAATCAGTACATGTGCCAGTCTTGGAGATATAATTTGTGACACTGGAGGACAAATGAAATGACAAGGCTGTACTCACTATCCAAGTGTCTCATTCTTCTACATATGCCAGTTGTGCATCGTTTGCTTGTGGTGTAGGACATACACTTACGTCCACTGCCTTGGCAACAGTTTTGATTTGCACCACCATTGAATCTGCATGAGAAAATACACAATTATGTGGTCTGATATCTTCAGATACCTTTATCAGCCAAGGTTTTAAGGATCCTAAACACCAGGAGACAAGAATTGCACTGAAAAGGCATTCTGTGCCAATTAACACTTGCTCTCTTCTACCATCCCTGCCTGTTTTCACAGGACAGGAGCTTTCTTCCCAGCTTCCATGTGTGATCACGTCCAGTGCTGTACCTTGACTCTGTATTCAGCAAACTTGACAAAAACCTGTGCACCAATCCCAGACTTTCATAGCAGTCTGTGCATATTACACATACACACACAATCTTCAGAGCCCTCACTGAGTTTATGTAATGCTTTCCTTCATCACACACTGAAACCACAGAGATGTCTCCTATGAGACATCTTTCCTCATGGAGAATAATGAAGATGAGATTTTGTAGGAAAAAGTAAGGGGTTTCCATTGATCCAGCTTAAGTACCCAGGGCAGTCATCCACTAGACACCAACAAAAGAAAAATTAACAAAGTAGTACCTGTGCAGTTTCTGTTACTTGCAATATATAGAAAAAAATATATTCAAAACTTGATTTTTTTCTAGGCCTCATTGAGCTTAGAGTGCAATAAGTAGCTGGAGAAAAGCTCAGCAAGTCTGATATGGTTGTTATTGAAGAAAAGCCAGTACAGAACCTCGTGATTTGTTGAGGCAATTCTGTATCCATAACCAATGCCATCGTGCTGGCAGGCATGTTTTTTGTTAGGCTGTCACATCTACGTCAGTTCAGAAGTGGTGTCAGTTATTGCCACAACAAATTCCCTTGTTATAAAAAATCGGGGTGCATATTTTTATAACATTAATATATAATACATAAAATGGTTGGAATTCATACCAGTTGGCACTTGGTATAAGAGTCTTGTTTTGGCTGATATATACAGCATATTGGGAGAGGAGGAAATTTGCTTTCTTTGCAAACACGATGACTTTCCACAAATCAGAATTCTTCCCCTCCTGTTGAATATTGCGGGGGCTTTTCACAATTGAGCAGAACAAATTTAGGGCTGTAAGTAATTGAGAGTTGGCTGCTTGCACACAGGAAAAAAGGAAGACAAACAAAATGTCACAGTGATTATTTTTATCTCTGTAAAGTGTGTGAAATTAATTTATGAAAGCAACATTTTTGCCCTTTTGAAAGTATACGTGCACAAGTTAGAAATCTGGGTGGTTCTCTCCAGGCTACCAGGGAAGCAAAACATGTACTGTATATCTGCCCTTTAATCTAGCAGATCCTTATTTGCAGATCTGGCTGTGCATAATGTTTCTGTATCTGTGCTTCTGCCAAGTGCAGAACAAGATTTGGTTCTTAGATGTAGTGGTTCAAAGCTGGACGAATCTCACTGGCTTCAGCATACACTGCTGAAAGAGAAGAGGACATCCTCTCCATTTTACCCCAACCTTTTCTGTCCAAAGGGATGTCCCTGCCTACGTGCAGTTTTCCTTCTAAAGTATTATTTATTTTAGGTGTTATTAGGTATCATGTCTGTGGTTGGACAGATAGGAAGAAATGAGGTGATGCTCATGGGATTTGAAGCCCATGAGCTTTACCTCTTGAGCCCGTCAGCTCATCCTTGGTGTAAGATGATTCACTTTAGCTACTCTTTGATAAAGCTGTGAAAGTAGAATTATTGCCCAATAATATGTCAGCACATTATATTGCCAGTCATCTTGTTAAGCCATCTAAGCCAAGATCATTAGGAGGATTCAGGGATCAAACTAAGCAAAACAGCCTGAAGTAGCAGATAGGTCAGTCTATATGAGCTCGGTCTATGTAAGTTAAGTTGACACTGGTTATATGGGAAAGACATTTTTTACAGCATGAAACCCAGAAACTACAGACAATGGTAAGGAGGCAAGGAAGCTGCCTGCTGGGAACACTGAGCTTCCTTCTGTCCTCCTTGGAGAATGCTCCAAGATGCTGCCAGCTTTAAATGCTCCTTCAGGGGTTACCCTCATAATAATGTAGCCTTTTAAGGTCAAACACAAGTGGAACTATTCATAGAATCATTGAATCATAGAACAGTTAGGGTTGGAAAGGACCTTAAGATCATCTAGTTCCAACCCCCCTGCCACCTCACACTAAACCATGTCACCCAAGGCTTAATCCAACCTGGCCTTGAACACTGCCCAGGGATGGAGCACTCACAAATTCCTTGAGCAACCCATTGCAGTGCCTCAACACCCTGCTAGTGGAGAGACTGTAGTTTGGCTTTTTAAACAGCAGATTCTGTCACAGAGGAGAGTGGGAGAAGGGATTGCATTTTTAGGTGAAGCTCAAACTGTTCACCTCTCAGACAGAATGCCAGATGTGCTCCTCTGGTGAAGACAAACTAAATTACAGTGCAAAGGGTGATGCAGCATTATACCCCTCTTCTTCCTCTTCCTCCTACCCCATCTGCTCCTCAGATTTGCTCAATTATTTTCTCTTGTCCTTAAAGTTTTCTGCCATTGCTTGTCTTTCCCTAGAGCTATTCAGAGGTTCAACCTTCCCCAACCCCATGGAAAATCTTTTTTTTTAATTATTCCTACCCTTCCCCAGGGTAGGATACCAGCTACTCATTCACGTCACTTGTAAAAGAGTGCCCTAAACTCTGCAGAAACCCTGTCGTGTGTTTTAATGTACAGGTACAGATGCTGGTGGCTCTCATGCTTTTTAGTTGGTGGGGAATTGCAACAGAAAATTTTGTAATAGACTTGGGTATGTGAGTGTGTGTGTGTGTGTGTACACACATCACCTAAGGTTTAAGAGAGCAATGTCATAAAAAGCAAGAAGAGCACAGAGTATTCATTGTCAATAAAATGCCATCAGGCTGAGAATGTTTAGATGTCATACAATGGAAAACAGCAAAAGTGGGCATTATTTTGTTAAGGACCTTGTAGCTTCCTCCTGCTTGCCCCTTTTCAGGCTCACCCTGTCACTGTGGTGCGAGCTCAGCAATAGTAAGGGAAACCTGCAATAAGAGCTACTATTCAGGCATCCTATGCCTTCTCTGCCAGGCTGTAATGGCCTTTCCATGGTGACCCATGCATCACCATGCTGGGCTTGGCTCTAGCAGGGGCAACACTTGCATTTTGTGTGTAAAGGAAATGAGACTCGAAGATTTCACCAAAGGCTATGAGGTTCTGGTAGGGATGAACCAACTGTCCCCATGCTAAGAGCATAGTCTGTTTGAACAGTGGGGTAAGGAGCATAAGATGGATGCAAAGGCAGCACCAGCTGCTAGCAAGCGAAGGCAATGGTGGTCACCAAGGTGCTAGAGAGCAGCCTTAATTCCTTGCAGATCCATGAGCCACAGTTGCCAGCAGAGTTAGAAACTCAGAGAGATGGGGATGAGGTGGGGACAGATAAGAAGAACTGCCAAGCCTGCATACAACAGATGACAAAGAAACATTGATCTACACAGTGACTTTCATGTGCCCTCCTTCACTCAAGTTAGAGCTTCCTCCATGAGCAACTCTACCAAGACCAATTCACTGACCAAGCTGTTATTCCAAGTGATTCAAGGTACCAGAAACCAGGCCATTGGGAGGTCAGTATTGCCATTTATTCATGCTTGTGTCAGAAAGCTTTCTTGCCCTCGCTATTTTAAGAAAGCATGAGGGCAGATTTACAGGAGTATTGCTCATCTTTCAGGGCTGCTGGTTGGAGAACTGTTCCTGTACCAGCACTGTTGCTGACTTGGTTACTTTTCCTAAGCCTTTTGCATGCTCATTACATCACTGATAAAGTAAAAACAACAATACTTGCCCATCTGCTCTACCAATAGCACAAGAAACAGTAAAAACATGTGAACCGTAACATAAATCCAAGTCTTCATGTGAAAGCTTTGTAAACATTAGCTATTACTGTCTAAAAAGATTAACCAAAGAAATACAATCCAAGTGCTAACAGGGACAAATCAATCTAGGCATGTAGATTATTCAAAGTTTCCTAAGATATTCTAAATATGGCCAAAATGTGGAGTTTTGTTACCAGTTTGCTGTCTTAACTAACTAGTCTATTGAGCAATAAAATGCAGAAAGGTCTTGCCAGAAACAACCACTAGTTACTCTGGGGAATCAGATGAGGAAGTGGGTGCCCTAGAAGCACTCCTGCATGCCATGGCATTTGATCAAAGCAGGTTGTAACTGTTCTGCTTGATCAAATGACAGCATCAACAGAAAGCAATCAACTCAGCAGGAGAGACAACCAGTATAGATTTCTGTATTTGTTATTTCTTTTTCATATTTGTTATTTCTTTTTTGCTTATTTTTGAAAGCAATGGGTTGAGAAAGCCTTTAAAATAAAATGAACTTGGTGGTGTGGTTTCTGAACTGTAGTTCAGATTTTGGCTTCTTGCTTCCTAAATATATCAGTGAATTCTCTCTTCACCCTTCCTTCAGCTAAAGTCATCTCCTAAACATACCAGGGGAAGAGATGTTGCTCCTGAAATAAGGTAACCCGTTACTGGTAACGTGTTTCCAAATATAATATCACTATTGTGTTAATTTGTTATTATGGTGGCCAATTTGAATGCAATAGGAAAGCTTTTGGAGGTTTTCCATGCCAGATTCCCTGCCTTGAGCATAGGGCAAGCTTAGTTTGCTCATTATAACTAGGGTTCTTCCAGACATCATGCAGCTTCCAGCCAGCATGGGTGTGATGTTGGTGTTCCAATGGGCATGACCTCATCTCACCTAATGCCACATGTTTCTTCCAAGGTGAACCGACCTTCACATTTCTGGACGTGAGCAGCATGTAAACCAGTTTATGCCAATGCCATGGATAGTCTAACAACAGGGGAAAGGTATGAGATTAAATAATTATGAGTCATCTCATTCTTAATAATAATTGAAGTTCAAATATTGAAAGTAGTTATATGGACAGTGTGAACCTATGTATGATTTGGGGTTGTTTGGTTTGCTTGTTGTTTCTCCCCCTCCCCCCATGAAAAATGCAATTTAACTTACCCTTCACAAATGTGCCTATTACACTCTTTCAGAGCCCAAACCCTGCCATCCTTACTTGGAAGACCTCTGTCTGGTTGCAAGTTTCCACCTAACTCAAGCTGCCAGTTGTCCTCCACAGATATTTTTGTGCTCCACACAAACTGGGGTTATAACACAGAGGTTTTTTTGGGGTCTGGCTATCACTTTGAAGAATTAAACTACAAGGAAAAGTAAGGCCACAGACCTTAATTTTGCAAACATTGTGCACCTAAAGTCATTACTACCTCTTGGCTGCTTGCCACCACTCACAGCCTTGGGATCACCTCAAGTTGGTTCTGTGCAGAGTCAGTCACATCGACTGAAACCACATTTACACTGATTTGTACTCAATGTGTGGGGAGAAGGAGGAGTACCAGCTTTCCCATGCCTTGCAGAAGACAGGTGGAAGAAACCAGCAAGGACTGGTGATACTTCTGACCTTTTGCAAGCTAAACGTGTGTCTGTGGTCTCCTCACTGTTGGCAACCTCATCTTTAGTAGGCACACAGCTTTCCATAAGTGGAAGGTTAGTCTCCAACTGAAAACAGTAGGGAAGATTAGGGCTTAGTTTGATATATTCAATTTGTCACCATTATTAAGACCTCTCTCAAAAGAATCTGAAGAGTTTTGCCCCAAGGTAATAATCCTAATAGACGCACTTAAAAATGTCCACAATCACTGAAAGTACTTTTAATTGAAACAGGGGATTTTTACTGCAGAAAATAAGGATAATGTTATCAAAGCTGCTGCAGAATATATACAATGTATGATGACGTTTGTTGGGTTTTTTTGAAGTGGTGTTTGTCTACCTACAGTTGCAACTATGTCCTTCAGAATACACAATGTAATGTGTTGTTGCAGGAGCCCTGATACTTCAATTATTTTAGAGCAGTTATGTCAGAATGAAAGAAAAAAAAAAACCTTCTCAGTGCTTTACATTTAAAAACTCCTGGCATGACATGTGCTAATTCATTAAAAAAAATCTCATTCATCAAAACAATTCATTTTTTGTTTGAACAGGCTGAATAAACAATTTCTTACAGATTTAATCCTGGCAGCCTTTCTAGCGACAAGTGGCTCTAGTTCATGTACAAGCACCACAGTGTCCTTAAGTATCGAGCACAAATTGAGGACATTTAGTGATTACCTCTGCATAACTGCCCAGCATCCCCACCCACCTTTTTCTCCCCCTTTTGTTATTATTCTGCTGTGGCAAATGCCATTAAAATCTTGAGTTTATCACAACATTCTGAGAAACATCTGGGTTGGATCCTTCCTTTTCTTTCTCCTGCCAATGATGGGCTGACATGGCACCAAACATTGTCCTGAATCAGCAGTAGACTGTGTACTTTCAAAAAAGGTCACAGAATAGTGCTGGAACAGTGAACAGTCGTTTGGAAATGTGCTTACTGTAGAGTTCACTCTTGCGAAAATAGAGGAAAACTTACAATATTTTCAATACTTTAAAATGTATACATTTGTTTTGATTATTATTTCCTTTTTCAATCACCCAGAAGCCATAAAGGCAAAATCTTCATACACTGTAGCATTCAACAGCTACACAGTTGTATGGCAAAAAAAAAGGATAGTACATTAAAAGTAGGAGAACATCTTGTCCACTTGCCCTGAAGTGGTCAGGCAGCTGGACAACATGATAATTGCAGGTTCTTTCCACATGAACTACTCTAGCTCTGGTTTAAGTCACCTGGTTCATCTCTGAGCCAGGTCCACTCAATCCAAGAAGAACCACTTCTTACACTAAGTGGCTGTCTGTTTTCATATTCTGAACTTCCAAATGGGTTCCTCAGTTCAGCACTGTTTGGCTACTCACTGCACCATCTTTCAGGCCAATTTTGCCTTGAAACTGCTATGAATAAATTGCATCCTCTTACACATGCAATCTGTTTCTTTGCTGATACAGTCATGCTACCATTTTAGTGACAAACATAAATTTTCCTGGGTTTTGTGGGAGCAAGTTCTGAAGAGCAATAGCTTCCATGCAGTGGGCACCTGGGCTGTCTTCCTTGTGGTGCACCAGCCATAACCCCATTTATCCTCAAATTCCATATGCAATACCCAATTCCATCTGTGAAAAACAGACTATTCCATGGTAACTCAGGGCAAAACCAGGTAGAAGCAAGGAGACCTGGTCTACTTGATTAGTAGTATCCACAATGAAATGGGAGCCAGCAGAGGCCAAAATAGAAAGTCAGCTTATTTCATCTAACTAACGCCAGGGAAAAAAAAAAATCTCTTCTTTCATATTGCAGTCTACTTTAAAGGCTTATCCATTAACAGTGATCCTTTTTATCTTGTCAGATACATTTTATCAGCATGGGAAAAATACAAGAGTTCTTCATATCCATCTTAATAGTCAGTTTTCATCAGAAGATTCCACATAGCAGCTTATGATAACGCTGATAAATAAAAATGTAAACCTTTCAGTGTTATCCTTCACTTAATTTTCCCCTCACAGACCAGGATTCTAAGGCTTTTCCAATTAGAAAAATATCAGCTTAAATATGGGTTTGCCAACAGCAGCAAAAATTAGGTTACAATTTCAAGAATTAAAATAATTTTCCTACAAAACCACACGCATAAGTAAGATTTTTTTCTAAACTTCCCCATATGTCCTCACTGCACATGTCCTTAAAGCTGTATCACCTTGAGCTGAGCAGCTGATGCTTGTATTAATCAGTACTTCCAACTATAATTCTCATCTTTAAGAAGAAATCTCACCCTGTTTTAATGGGGACAGATTGAAAAAACAAGTAACACCAAAAAATAAAACCCTTGAAAAAGCTCTGCTCTCTCCCTCCTGGGTATGCTCTAAGCTTCGATACACTCCTCTCCTCCTCTTCCAAGTGCACACAAGGAAAGAAGGGAGCGGGCAGTTACCAGGTGATTTAGAGAAAATAAAAGCAATACGTGAGAGTTTCAACAGTCTTACAAAAACATTTAGTTGCGTATGTTGAAATGGAACCCACGCAGGGTTTTTGGGTTGGGCTGATTGGTTTTTCCATGGAAGTCATTTAAAGCTGATGGTTGGAGCTGCTTTTATTTTTTAATTAAAGCTTAATGATGGTAGAATGCAGGGAGAACTCTGCCAGCCTGATAAAAGTAGTACGGATGAGTCTGTCTGAAAGACACTCATCCCAAGATACAAGCTGTGTGCACCACACAGTCTGTGCACACATTGGGTAGTTGTCACCATTACATTGCCATTAGCCTCACATGGGGAAAACCCTCAGGACTGATTTTGATGTTAGTCTCCAACAGTCTTCAGACAGGAAATTAACCAAGGAAAAAAGAACAGCAAAGTGGCCAAGGCAGAGAGGGGAATGGAGGCAAGCAGTCCAAGTTCTGACACCTGGAAAGAAAAGGCATAAGCTTTCGGTATCATGCTTTACAGACTCATGGCACAAAAACATATTTTCAGAGAGCACTGATGGGTGACTAGATGCAGCACAAGAGCACAACTCTTGGGAAAAGCAAATGTTAGAAGAGAGACTTGACCAATCTGCCTCCAGACACTGCTCTTCTCATGGTCCCCAGTAGGAGGATATATACATGTCGCATCTTCTAGTGGATCTGCAAACAGAAGGTAAGGAAGGCTTTGTAGGATTGTTTTCACTGAGTATTAGAAGGACATTTATGATGCATTCTTCCACTTCTTCCATCAGTGGAGCTCTTCCACCATTTAAGGATTAAAAATGGGTCCTGCATCCAGATGGGGTAAGTTTTGCATTCCTGTGTTTCCTCATCTCTTTTGTCTCTGCCATTTCTTCTCAGAGCAGGCTCAATTACTTCTTATCTCTCTTATATACAGCTTTTCACATTTCTTCTTCCACCTTGCATCTTTTTCTCCTCCTCCTCTTTTACTCTCAAGCTTCCCGTTCAACCCCAGCTTCCTTTCTGTCTCAGCTCTCCTTTCCCCATCTCCCACATCCTCTGAACAGTCCTCAGCTCCTGCTGCTGCTGCAAGATCAAGTGGTGCTGGAAAACACCTTCCTCTGCCATGGGAGGAGGTGGCAGGTTTAGGAGGGATGGTGGGCCCTGGAGGGATTTGAAGCAGTGACTCCTGCACGGCTGCCTGTGGGTGCAGAGACCCAGCACCATGGATCTGTACTCCCTTTGCATTTGGAAGAATTTTGGGAGTAATAGTGGGAGGAATTAATTCCTTAAGAAACATCTGTTGCCATGTAATGTTGGAATAGAGCAGCAAAAAGGGAAGCTCCTCACCTCAAATTGTGTCACTTTAAAAGCTGCCACTCTCAGTTTTTGCAGCAAAACAAAGAAGGTCTTGTTGGGGTAGTGGGCACCACTTCCCCTGCAGCTGGTGCTGGAGGTGGAATAGCTTTCCTTGCCAGTTGTGGGCTACTTCACAGATGTCCTTTTGTTCCCCTTTCACACTAGCCACAATTTCCTCTTAAACTTTAATCCTCTCTCCGTTTCTAATGTATGCAAATATATGCCAAAAATCAAGCCAGGGATACAAGACAGAGCAAGATATTGGGGTGGGGGTGGGAGGGAGGGAGACGAGGAGGCAGTGGAATTTCTTTGTTAGTACAAATGTTTCAAGGATCAAAACTGTTTAGAAAAATATCTGAAAGAAAAGAGTGAAGCGCCTTTATTATCTGTGCTAACCTGGGGGAACAGCCGAACTTTCTATAATGCAGAGTTTACGTGAAAAGGGCTCTCACAGCAAGGAAGAAAACCTCTGCTTGTCCTCCCCATATGCCTGTTTTCAGCCAATGTGCTGATGGAGGAGAGACTTTCCCCCTCCTGGGATTCCTCAGGATTCCCATTTTGGCTCCTCCTTGTCCCAGGCCAGTGGCACACCTCGTGTCCCATGGCTGTTCAAGTCACACGAGCAGCTGCTTGGAGGAACTAGCTCTCTAAGGACACAGATACACATGGTAAGCTCCACAAGCAGATGAAGAGCATGGATGAATGCCTGAAACATAAGTAAAAAAAAAAAAATCCAAATTGAACAAAACAAAGCAAACAACAAACAAACAAATGAAAAAAGAAGCATGCATTGCTACTAAAGCAGGAAAGTCTGTCTGGTGGTATGTCTGAGGGCCAGGCCAGTGATGTGGGAGCAGGCCAAGAGATGAGAGACTGTTTCCATCACTGACTGCCACTACCTTGAGTAGTTCGTGTACCTCCTAACTTCCCAGAATATAAACCAAGAATTTGGACACTGGAAACTGTGAAGTACTTGAAGATCTATTCAGAAAAATTAGGAGATTTTTTGTTTTATCAACCCTGAGGGAACTAAAAGGAAAACAATTCTGTTGGATGCCCGTAACTTGCAGCTTTCTACCTTCTGAATGGGAACAGTTTCCCCAGCATCCCAGCCAAAATTGCTGCCACCCTAAGTTAGGGGCAAACCAGGTGCATTGGAAGAATTTCTGTCTCCTCGTCTTTCTGCAGTGCTTAGTTTTCCTCACAAACCAGAAATCTAAGGTAACTGCTGAGATGTGATGTTCTTGGGAAGGAAACTTCCTGTCCAGTTCACACACATCAACCACATTCTTTGTCTCCTCATTTCCTTTCAATGACTCCCGCTTCCCTCTGTCCTCCTCACCTTTCTCTCACCTCCTTCAGTCCCTTCAGTTGACCTCATCTCCACTTCTGCCAATATCTTCTATTGTGTTACTACCTACTAGAGTCTTCCTCTTCCCCTCAGCACCTTAAGTTCTCCACATTTGTGAATATCATGTAAAAAAAAGAAAACCCTGTGCAACCTAAGTTGTAATTATGAAAACCTCTGTAGTAACCTTCTAATAGAAAGGGATCTTTTGGCCCCAGGAACACTGAGTCATACTAAAGAATATGGAAGAAGAGAAGGAGGTGAAACTCCTGGTTTCAATTGGTTGCTTGTTAGTTCGAAGTGGAAAACATACATCAGAACATCTCTCTGATTCCTTTGTGCAGAATTTGGCATGGCAGAGGAGTTCTGTATGAAATGATGCACACCTATATGGAGAAACGCATGTGTCCAAACAAGAAACAATTCTGTTGTGGTCTCGCTGGGTGGTAGGTGTTACCCACTAGTTCCATCACATATTTTAGACAAAAGGCACAGACATACCTTGTGGATACAAAACTAAAATGATGCTTTTAAAAAAACTACAGATACAAAATATGCTTCAGAAAATGATAACCAAGGGAAAGGGTCCAAGTCTGACAGCGAATGCCAGATCTGGGGGGAAAACTGCCAGAAATTAAAAACTAAGACCATGACTGGTAATCTATTTCAAGTATACGTGTCTCTAGGTATTGATTTGCTGGTGTTTAAGACCTCTCCAATATCACACACTATGTAACTTCTGATTTTGAGTCACTCACTTGTTCTGAGTGACCTTTTTGTCAGAAAATGTTGTTGAGGTAGACCAGAGTAGTAAGACAGGCATGGTTGCTCTTTTGGATGTTCCTGACTCCTGTTCTAATGTTCTCCTAACACTTTTAGGCACTAATGGCAGTCCAAAGAATCGTAATATTACCTGGTCTTACAGAAACCATCTTCACTCTATTCAGGGAGGAAAACTATGGATCCAAGACTTCCATAAAGAAGCCTAAAAAAGAAGTTTACTAAAGGCTTGGTAGCTGCAAGGTCCACCTGAGCTGCATTCACCTATAACCACCATAAATAAAGCCAAGACTCAGCAAATAGATGTTCTGATCTTCAAACCCACTCCTGACAGACTTCAAAATCTTGAGTGAGATTTTCAGTGCTTGGTCAAAAATCTCTGAGCCCAGTTCTTTGTTGGAAGACCAACTCCAGACCCCCGTCTAAGACGCAGGAAACAACTCTGAAGAAACAAAGATACTGATGCTATATATTCTTGAAAGGCAGATGAGTGGTTTCTAAGGTAGCTGTTGCATGAAGTTTATGATCAGCTAACTGCATTCATTAGTGGTGTTCCTTGTTAGCTATGGATACGTTCTGCACACCAGAGAGAGATGATTGCAGAGGGACTTATGCAGACACATGGAACAAGGTGTAGAGTTTAAGCTATAGGCGCAGTTACACATGTATGCCTGCTGTTCCAAAACTTCTGCCACTTGACCCACACAGAATATTTTTAAACTTTATTTTTTGGCTGATAAGTATTTCAATTTTGTTTTTTGCTGAGAGAACCTCTTTTTTTATTTTATTTTTCAGCAGGAAGGCAAATCATCTTTGAATACTGCCAAATATAACAAACATCTACAGATGGGTTGGTCTGCAGCTGGAGGCTTTAACTTTGTAGTATTTATTTGAAATATCAAAGCCAGCAGAGCAAGGCTAAAACATAGTGGGCACAATTCACAGTGTTTTGGCTCTTGAGCAAATAGCAGTTGAACTTAGAGGTTGGGTTTTTTCTTTCCTGCTGAAATGGGATTTATGCAGATGTGCTTTGCACTAAATTCATTAACAATTACATCCTGGTGCGGTTTTCACATTTTTGTAAGGGATCTGCATAAGCACTAATTAGATCTAAAACAATGTTACTGTGCAAATTACAGTGCTGATTGTTCAAGTCGCCTTACATTCTGCATCTGCTTTGCGATGATGATAACATAGGTGCACGCAGTACAAATGCCAGCTTTTTATATTTAGTGGGACGATTTATTTAAAAGATAGCATTGAACAGATAATGCTGCAGTTTAAATTTCTCAGAGCTGCTTTTAGGTAATATTGTAAAATAAAATAAATACTAATGCTAATAAGTTGCACAAACTAATTGCCATTTCATTAGTCAAGAGTGATCTTCTCTGAGGCACATCCACATTCCATTTGGCAACAAGTACCAATTGGGTATAGCTAAATGAAAGCAGTGCTTTGCAAAGATTGCATTCTCACTTGAATGAGGAAAGGAGAAGAGAGAATCTCTCAAATCTATTGCTTCAAACCATGGAAATTAAATCATCGACTCACTTATTCAACTTCAGTTCAAATAACACGTAGTGGTGGAAGGTCACTGGGAATGTAATCTATTTTTATGGAAACACTAGTACTTGACTATCTTGGTTTCCACTCTGTCTTTAATGCCCCAAAGTGTGATAAGACTGCATCAAGCTTTAAAATCACTTTAAAGACAAATTCAGTCATGGTACTGCTCTCCTTATTAATTTTAATGTGAGTTGAAAAAGTGGTGCAATAGGATGGGGTCCAAGATGTCACAATGACATATATATATACAATAAATGATACTGTCGGCCAAAATTCACTTTCAGAAGGACTTATCCATGAAGATGTTCTTGCCTCCCAACGAGTCATACCTTCACTCAGGACACTAACGAAGCACATAGACATGCTGGTAGTGTCCTGGTATGCACGTCTCCCCCAGCCTTCCCATGGGTGGAAGTAGTGCCAAGAGACCAGTGCATGTGTGTGAATGCAAGGCCACCATACTCACACTGAGTGCCTTAATCATCATTTTCAGGGAAAGCAACTGTTCTCCCCCGATCAGCTGAAGCCTTTGGGAAGGGCAGGGTAATCTGCAAGAATTTTTCCAGTTTAGCTCCCTTACAGAAGAGGCCAGGAGGAAACTAAGGTTTAGGGGAAGAAAGGGTTCCTCAGCACAGCTACTAGAGCATGAAGGACATCTCTTCTCACTGGGCTCTCTACAGCTGTGAAGGGAAAATAGGGTAAATGGAAAACACGAAGTCTTAGGTTTTGTGATAAACACTGGAGTTACATCAGCAGCCCAAGAGAATCACCTGCAGCAACTGAGACAGGAGTTAAGCTGTCTTTCCCTGGGAAAGCCACATGCTAGAAGGAGCACATCTACTAAAACCTAACCATTTCCTGGTTCCCTATTTACTTCTGCTTAAGCATTTCTTGTTCATCAATCCACCCTAGCTTTTCTTGATCAGAGCAACTTAATTTTCATCTAACGCGTAGATTCATTGTATAAGGAACGATAAAGTACATGAGGACTCTTCTGCCTGGAAAAGAAAGGGAGACTACAAGAATCTAAAAAAATGAGTTGCATAAAGAGGGTGAATAGGGATGGATTCTTCATTGTGTCTTCTGACACAAGCACTACACTGTCAGATGTCGGATCCAAAATGCGTGAAAGAAGATTCACCACCTTGACACACAGGATGTGTTTTAGCTAGAGATGGTCGGCCACAAGAGGCTGAAAGTTTATATAGGCTGAAGAAGCAACTGGAAAAATTTGCTGAAAAAAAGAAAATCCACTGAGGACAGTTAAACACCAAGACACCACCTCTGGTTCAGGTCATTGAGTTGCAGATAGAATCATAGAATCATAGAATAGTTAGGGTTGGAAAGGACCTTAAGATCATCTAGTTCTAACCCCCCTGCCATAAGCAGGGACACCTCACACTAAACCATGCCACCCAAGGCTTCGTCCAACCTGGCTTAAACACTGCCAGGGATGGAGCATTCACAACTTCCTTGGGCAACCCATTCCAGTGCCTCACCACCCTTACAGGAAAGAATTTCTTCCTTATATCCAATATAAACTTTTCCTGTTTAAGTTTTAACCCATTACCCCTTGTTCTATCACTAAAGTCCCTAATGAAGAGTCCCTCCCCAGCATCCCTATAGGCCCCCTTTAGATACTGGAAGGCTGCTATGAGGTCACCACGCAGCCCTTTTCTTCTCCAGGCTGGACAGCCCCAACTTTCTCAGCCTGTCTTCATACAGGAGGTGCTCCTCAGATAGCTGGAGGCTGGGAGACTCTTATGGGGTGATGTTTCACTACATGCTTCTCTTGCTCTTATAGTCTTTACACAACATATTTTGCTCCCTGCTGAGTGCAGAATATGTGACTAGATGGACACTTGATCTGACACAGCATGGCTCTTCTCATGTCCTTCATACCTTCTGTTCATACCATTGAACTTGCACTACAGAACTTCAGCTACTGACCTTCAAACACTTACTGCACATAGTAACTTCTGTGTTACCTCTACCGACAAATATTTGATGCATAAAAAGCAATGCTAGCCTATTCCAAATACTTCTGTTAGATACATTGCTCAGCAGCTATTCTCTGCTATGCTTCCCTTATGGTGGTGGAGAGAGAGAAGGTCCTGTCCTGACACCAAATTGGGCAGGGTTCTGGAGTACAGATCTAATGAAGAGACCTCAGGGGAGTACCTCCCTCTTTACTGATCAGAAAGTCTTGGGAGCCTGTCCTTATCAAATTAAAGTTAACATTCATGAATAGCTTTCTGTTTTATAATTACATCTCTCTTAAATGCCTAAATTCTGCAGACTTTCATGAGCAGGGCTTTCAACATGCCTAATCTCTTTCGGTTTAAGGTCTGCAGTCACTCATATGCAAATCTTATATGCGTGTTTGAAATAAAAAAGGAAGTTGCAATAATATTTAAAATAAAATTAAATATGGTAGCATACTTCAAAAGTAGGCACTTTCCTGCTTTTATAAATGCACATTAATCTCCCAAATTTAATTAAGCCAATCTGAGGACATGATGAAAGGGTTCTTTAGCATAAAATTCCTTGAAGTTTCTAGAAAAGAGTGAGGTATATAACTCTGAATAAGGGAATCCCACAAGATTTCTCTGTACTGAAATTAAAGTGCAAGCGCTTACCTCAAGGATGCTATTTCCATCATCTCCAGGGTATTATTAGCTTCTGCAGCACATGCCGCTATGGGTTACACTGCATTGCCCACACAGGCCAAAAGGACAGAGAAAGAGAGAGAAGCCAAATAAGCTGTAGGAATCTGTTGAAGTAAAGGCTGGGGGTATGTGCATCGTTGTCTCTCTCTACCCATGCACTGGAGGACATTTTTACTGTGTGGTCTCACCTCCTACCTTAAACACAAGCCAGCTATTCTTTCCTTCTTTTCACAATTTACACCAGGTCAGCTCTAGCAGAGGTGGGAGCCAAATCCTGGTTTCTCACATGGCACATTTAGCCACTTTTTCTAGCTCTGAGACTCCAGCAGCTGCTTTCCTTTAATCAAGAAGAGACTTGGGAGTCTGGTTCTCCAGAACGTTATTGATGCATTGCCAAATACTTGCGGAATCTATCACTTAATTCTCTGTCAGATTCTCTTCAGTAGCTGGCCTACATAAAATACATTAGTCGCTTCCCTAAGTAGTATTTATCTGATAAGATAACTGAAAGTTTGTGTTTTAAATCCGCACGATGACATGAGCTCTTGTCTTCTTTTTGGTTTTCCTTTTTTTAAACCCTCCTGCTTACATAATGAAATGGCATCCTTCACACAATTTTTGCCGCTAACCCCATGCAAATCTATGAATTGGCTAGGTGGGGAGAACGGAAGCCGGTTGCAGTTTGGTCTTCTGTCACATGTTTCGACTGCTGGTGTCACACTTTGACAAACCTGAAAGGTGAGAAGCAGATTCCTTCCTTCTACATGGGGCACGTTTATGCTCAGAGTCTTCTGCCATTGCTCCTGACTTGGTGTAGGTAAAACATACCGATTTCTGGAGGGTTATCCTAGCTCAGGAAATCTTGAGACCTAATCGTTGTAATGGCATTGGGGTGCTTTCACCAGCTCCCTGGAAAAATCCAGTTATTACCATCAAGCAGCGACAGTGTGCACATATTGCGAGGTGGCAGAACTCTTGTGTCATGAATGTAATACAGAAACATTTGCCTCCAGCTCAGACACATTCTGTCAGAGCATCCTCGATGCATCTCTCCCGAGGAGTCAGATCTGACACTTGGGATGGCTGGCTGTCTACTCATCCACCCACTTCTTCTCAGGGTTTCTCCTTGCCTAGCAGGAGTGGGTACAGGGTTCACCGAGAACCCTGAAAGTAGGCTATTAAGTGACCTAGATTATTGCAGGGGGGGGTTCTATTTCTGTGCTTCTCAGCCTATGTGCTTATGTTAGTTGCTTTGTCTCTAGAGCAGCCTCTACCCAGCAGGAAATCTGGTAGGGGGAGTGGAAGATGTATTAGGGAGAGCAGCAGGCTGTCTAGAGAGAGGAGAGAAGATGATGGTGAATAAAAATAATGGACCTGAGGAATAACTGGAATACAAAAAATGCAGTTGAAATCCTTTCTTATGTTTGTGGCTTAACATGTGTCAGTTGGCACATTAACAGTAGCATATGGGTTGCTCTGATGTGAGTTACTGCATACAGTATGTTATGTTCAGGCCTAAAATGTGTAATTCTTTTGGATTAGTGTTGGCAGATTTCAGTGTGCAGCGTACAGTAAATGTTCATAAATTTAATATATTTATAAGCTTTTCTGTGGGGCTCATTGCTGTCTGATCTGAGATGCTCCCAAGTAGCTCTGCAGAGCACAGCACTGGTAACTGGGAACTCCTTTATTGAGGTAGAGGATGCCACAGGGAGTCTGCTGAAGGGCTGAGGGCACAGCTCACACCACCTCCCAAGTCCTAGCCAGGTGACCTAAACCACTTGATCTCTCTTCTTGAGGTTCCTACAGGGAAATCCCCATGTCACTGAAGAAAACATAGGTTTGCTGGTAAGCTGGTGGCAGGTAATGTAGATTTAGTGCTTTCCACCATGCTCTTCCTCTGGATACCACAGTTGAAACCAAGCACCTTCCAGATAAACTCCTTGCAGCTCATCTTGCCATTCCTACAAAACCCAGTCTGATCACAGAAGATGCTGTCTGAGAGTGTTATTTTTGTATGGAGCACATCAACAAAAAAGCGGCCTCCACACAAGCTCTGTCCAACGGGACAGGAGTCAGTGTTTCTCCAGAAATGAAGTGTCCAGGTTAAATCTTGCTTCCTGGCTCCCACCCCACTGAGGGGTGGTGAGTGGCAGGGCGAGGGTGCAATCACCTGCCCCAACCCACCCTGAAGCTGAACAAGGTCTCAAAGAAAGGAACAGCAATGTTCCAGTATCTAATGTATTTGAAATAAAGGCAAATAATATATCTCTTTAAAGCTGATTTCAGTGGAGTCTCCCTGTTCATACCTTTCCCTGACACTATTGCTAACCCCATACTTTTGGTGAGGTGGGAAAGTTCTGTCTGTGGCCAGTTCCCAGAGTTCTTTGTCACATCAGCAGAAGACTTGAGTATCATCAGTGGAGAAAATTCCTTGGCAGGGAATATCTTGAAAGCGTAACACTATTGCTCAGCATTGCAAAATGTTTGTTCATTTGGCTGGGGCAAGGAATATTTCCTAGAGATGTGCATAATGTTTTCTCAGCTTCTTGATAAATTGGTCAAATTGACTTCTGTGCTTGGAAAAACTATATGACTGCACATTGAACTGGCTACTAGTGGGGACCGATACAAGAAACTTTTTCTTGTTTCAATGTGTACCATTGCATCATGATACTTCCAGCATTTTATGACAACCAGACACAAAATAAGACCAACCAGTGGGAAAAAAAGCTGGAAATCAGTTTTGTTAGCAAGAAAATGCAACCTAACAATGAAAAGCAACCATACAAATCTCCATGTAAATCTAAACTCAAGTGGTTTGTCCTGGCTTCAGGCCATAGTCCAGCCTCCCCCCTAAGCACTGCCTTAACAGATTTGAGCTCCCTGTGTCACATGAGAGACCTGGAAGGTTTCCCTAGCTTGCCCTGGTGCCAGGCACCTAAGTCCAGAACAGCTGGAGATTGGGGAGCATAAACAAAGGGAAATGAATGGTAAATCTGCAGAGGCATCTCTCCACACCATCTCCACTGCAGAGGACCCCCACACACAGGGGCTGCAACTGGCACCCACCCCCTGAGGGTGGCCCAGGTTAGGGTGGATGTTGATCTGCCCATTGGGCATCTGCCCATTTTCAGGATCCCCAGGACTAAGAGCAGGCCAACACGCAGCATCTGCAGCTGCACCTATGGAGCAAGCACAGGCCTGAGGCAGTGCTGTAAGTATACAAGACAAAAAGAAAACCAAAACAAATCAGCTTCTGAAAACTGGGGAGAAAATGCTGTGTGAGATCAATATTTTCAGTACTGATTTGAATCCTGTACATCAGATATGAAGATGTCACTGGAGAAGGTTATGCAGCCTGACAGCCTGCTTGCTTTTCCCTTACTTTAGGGTTCTGCAGTTTACTTATTTTTCTTTACAGTGATGAAATACATACTTTACTGTTTCTCCTTCCTGAAGCCCACTTGTACCTGTTCATTCTCAAAGCCTCACTGTGACTGCCTCAACAGCTCTAAAGACAGATTTCTCAGTTTTGGTTGTGATCTTTGCCTTTGTTTTAGGGTTTGTTGGGTTTGGATTGGTTTTTTGGATTTTTTTGGTTGGTTGGTTGGTTGGCTTTGTTTAAGTACTGGCAATGAGATTTTAACAATGAAAACTCAGGTTTTCTGGGTTTTGGTGTTGTTTTGGCTTTTTTTAAGAAGGAAAAAGGGGGTTTTGTTTGGTTTTGGTTTTGTTTTTTATTACTAGCAGGAAATTAAACCTATTTATCCATAACAAGACAGGCAAACATGTAGCCAGTAACTGACATAAATAGTGTTGACAAGGACCAGCTTTAAGTCCATGGCCCATCAGCTAGGTCTAACCCCCCCTCAAACATGAACCAAACTACAGTATCTCCAAGGAAGTGGGTGCTGGCAGAGTGAGATGGAAGTGGAGAAGAAACATTACCTCAAAACAGCCAAGTGCTACTGAATGAATAAGGTGTTCCTGCAGAGCATGTTCTGCATAACAAGGCATAATAAGGCTTTATTAAGCAGGGAGTGAACTCCAGCTTTCCTCCTTCCTTGAAGGAAGGGAGAAGCAGAGCATAGTGCAGGTGAATGGGGAAACCAGGGAAGCATGTCTGTGGGGCAGCTCATCCCTGCCTGGATGCAGGAAAGACATTGACCCCCCTGGGCTGAGGAAGCTTTTGTTTGCTATTCTTTTTCCTTGCTTTGCCTAGTTTGGTTCTTCCCCAGGCAAATATACCTTTCTGCCTGTTGACGTGATTTGTTCCTGCTTGGTTATCTCCTCATCCAACACCCACAGTATCCTTAGGAGTGGGTGAAAGCTGCTGGGAATGGAGGAACCAGCTCCAGCACCCTTTTGGGAGTCAAGATGCACACAGCTACCTGGAAATGGCCAGCCCTTTCTTTCTGACAGTCTTGCTGCTGTTCATCCCTTTGTGGATTTAAATAATGCTAGCTAGCTCCTGACAGTCACCCAAAGCAGCATGGCGTATCTGCAGTGAAACTGCAAGCATAATGAGTTGGCACCTGTTCTCATTACCTAGTTTTCACCTTACCTCCAGCATGAAGCTTCACTTGCTCCCCCCTGATGGCATTTGCTAAGCTCGCCTATTCTATCACAGAATCATGGAATCATAAAATGCTTTGGGTTGGAAGGAACTTTAAAGGTCATCCAGTTCCAAGGCACCTGCAATGGGCAGGGACACCTTCCACTAGACCAGGTTGCTCAGGGCCCCGTCCAACCTGGTCTTGAACACTTCCAGGGATGGGGCAGATACAGCTTTTCTGGGCTACCTGTTCTCACTGGATTAGAAAATGAAAGCTATCCAGGCATGGACTGAGCTCAATAGGCACAGGGCTGGCACATGCTGCCACTTTGGAGCTTCAGCACTAGACACCCTTGCACTGGACCCCTTTATCTCTAGGAAGAAGCTGTGAAGATGGCATCCGAAAGGCTCTGCACGTCTACAAACCCACTCTTCAAGCAGTGTTAGGTAAAAGCATGACATGCAGTGCTAACAGCTGTGTTCTACTCTCACATTCACCCAAGTGTGCTGGAAGGGTTCTTCTCGTTTCTTGTAGTTGCATCACTTCCTCAGTCTTACATATGAGTTCACAATGTGACATAGGAGGGAAACACTCCAGTGACACCAAACCCAGAACAGACCAGATAAACTGCTGGTGGCTCTGCAGCACACTCCAGTAACCATACATACGTAACTGAGGCTAAATATCAAAGAGCTGATAAACCTGAGAAGAATCTACAACTGCTCACAGGCTTTGAAGGCCTAATTTTGGGGGGAAATACTAAAGAGAAAAGTGGAAAACTGCTATGTGTCAATCAAATTTAGGGCATAAACCTGCTAATGTTTGAAAACTATATGGGTAAGAGAAAAAGGAAATGGGAAGCTTGACTCAGGAAAACACTCAAAATGAAATAATCGGCCACTTGCAGCAGGAGGGATGGAAAGGGATGAGAGGATCTGATGCATCTTTCTGGCTCTATTTTATTACTCAAATAGTGGAAAATCAAATTAAGTTATTGCTAAAGTAGTTATTTGAATTACAATGTTCTGTTCCCATTACTTCTCACTTTTCAGAAATTTTCTCTCTGGACTGAAACTTGTTCTGAGCATTAAACCAAAGAAATGTGTTTGTTTGAAAACTGGAGCAAGCCCTCTTTTTTTCAGTCAAGAGAATAGAGTATAATGCACACTTTTGCTGGTACATATATACATGCACCCATTCTGAAAGCAGTAGAAATGGCAAGTAAAAAGGTCTTCTGATGTGCAAACATAGCAGCATTTTCATGTGTGTGTATGTCTATAGAGAAAAGAAAGTGCTGTGTGCCTGCTTAAACATCCCAGGTGTCTCACCAGGTATACTTGCAGGGCATTAAAACATTGCCAGGAGATGTGTGTGGATATACTGTGGAAGAAAGGGTAACCATTTTTATGGGATGATTTCCCATATGTAGGGGAATGGGTAGCACTGGCACAGAAGACTTGAGTGTCAAATGAGGCTCATGAAGCGCATATATGTTCAGAGGCATATGGGCACATTCACAGAGCAGAGTAAGTATTTGTGGATGAGGATGCAGAATGTACAGCTATTGCTTATGGTACCGTGGTCTCAGGATTTTAGCCTTTAAGAACTTAGGTAGGGCTTTTTTGTCTTTGTTTTCCCCTTCCCTTAAGAGAAGGGAAGAAACTTGGGTCAATTTGTGATGAGGTAAGAGAACAGATTAAGTTTGCAGTGGGTTGTCTCTCCCCTCCTTTTCTCCTGAGTGGCATAAAAAGGAGCCTCCATATTCCTCTCCCACATGCTGTCCTGAATTTCTCTCCTTTCCTCAACACTTAACTTTTTCTTGGAATGCCTTTACGTGCCAGATGACAGCGAGTTACTGTGCTAATTGCTTTATTCTTCAATAAGGACATTTACTATACCAAACTCCTACAATACTTATGTGTAAATTAGAATTTGGCCTTGGAACAGCCCTCTTTCAACAATTTAAAAGCTTTCTTGAATGGATATCTTTATAGATTTAAAAGGCTTTGCCTTGGATATATTTATTTTTCCCCTTTTCTTTCTTCTCTTCAGCATTACTGGCCTTATATGCCCTTAGCAGCCAAGAGAAGACTAATAAGTCTCACCAAACTGCTTTTGTTTATTAATAAATCTGCATTCAGATGTATTCCACACCACAGAATTATGGAGCCCTGTGTATAAATTCCCTTCTCTAAATAACAGGGGTCTTCAAATGTATAAGCTGAAATTTTAGACAAATGTTTATCAACCTGTGAGCTATGCCAAACAGGGTTGCAGCTGCATGGCGAGCACTGAGAGCCATGGGGAGTAAAAGAGGAACTTACCACTTAGTTCTTTTCACCCAGAGAAGAAATCATAATTTTAGTTATACTTTGCTCGCTTGCAACAATAAAAACAAAACGAAGCCACAGAAGAAAACTGTCATGTTACACCCCTTCCATCTGGCCTGTGCTACACACCCACATATCCCGTCATTCTACAAATTAATCTTTCACACATTTTTTAACAAAAAAAAAGTGTTAATGTTATAGAAGAGAAAATAAGGTAAACAGAGAGCTGTGTAAAAATACATTAACATTAAAATATGGTGGCAGTTATGGATTTTCTTAATTGAATAGGAGAGTAAATATTCACATCAAATCAATGCCAATGGCATGCAAATTAAAGCTACATTAGGGCAGCCTTGATATAGGCATTACCATTTTTGACACTTCTGTGATTTAAAATAATGTGCAGACTTTGTTCGTTAATTTTTTCCTCCCTTCTTTATGTTATTTTTGAGTGGGTAATTTGCCATTACAGAGCAAAATCCTTCTCCTGTGCCCTCTTATGTTACACTACCTTGTTTTCTTCTCCTGCCAGGAAGGCTTTGTGAGTGCTGTCTCGGTTTAATCTAAGGTTAATAATGAAGCCCCCCATTCATGGTAGGACAGACCTCTGTGAGCCTGCAGGTCGTACCTGGCCCCAGCACACAGCCAAACAACCTATTGAAAGAGTGCGAGGAAAGGTGCCTGGTTCACCACACCCAGTCCTACAGCCATCTCCCTCTCCTGTTTTGTGCCTTGAACTGTAGAATCATAGAATAGAATCGTTAGGGTTGGGAAGGACCTTAAGATCACCCAGTTCCAACCCCCTTGCCAAAAGCCGGGACACCCCACACTAAACCCCATGGCACCCACATCTCTCCTAGGTCTTTCTTCCACCCTCCCATTCAAAAAAATGCTTTAAAAAAAAAAAAAAAATGGGAACAGGCAAAAACTAAATATTAAAATGATTTGTCCAGTTTCTTCTAACCACAGCTTGGTATTTGACAAGAATTTAAATTATTTTTCAAGTTCATTTAAAAAAAAAAAAAGCTTGCTTTCCCATCCCCTCAATTACAGAAAAATGATACCATGATTTTATGTTGAAAATTAGCTGATGAATGTCATTGNAAGGAGGAGAAACCTGGCAGGGGCTCTTAGAAGCTTTATGGCTCCAGAGGTGAAAGTAGGAGGTATGAAACTCACTGCTTGGCATAAAAAAGAACTCCACTATGCAGGAAAGTGGGACTGATGGACCTATATGGGACAGAGATGAAGGAGTACGCAGTCAATGTGATGCCAGCAGCTGGTGAGTGGAAGTTGTACCATGGTGCGGTTTATGCAGACACTTCCTCCTGGATGACCAGAGGGAAGTCCAATCCCTACCCTGTGTGGCAGCAGCACTGTCATACATGTGCTGCCTGTGCTCCCGTAGCACTTTGCTTTCTTTGGAAGCATTTTTCAGTCCTGGCACTTTTTCAGTCCTCATCAATCACTAATGCTTCTCTGCATGCTGTCTCCAGATTTTTATGAAGATGGTCCACAATTACACCAGCATGCCCCAAGAAGAAGCTACATGCACAGGCAAGCTAATACAGCGAGAGCCAGTTCGCGCCTTGAAGTCCCCTCCTCATGGGACCAAAGAATGGTCAGATGGCATGGAGAAAACAAGTGCAGGAAGAAAACAAAGAGCAACACTATATCCCCAATTTCACTGTTCACCCCCCTTTCATATAGACTGAAGGGGTGACGCTAGCTTCTCCTATAGTGCACATACACAGCTAAAAGCTCTAAAGCTTAACAAAGAATTGATGGAAAGAAAACTTTGAATTTTTCTAAACACAAAGTCCCAGTAAAAAGGTCTGTACCGGAACTTGGGCATCTGAAGCCTATACAAAGCTAAGAGCCAGCATTCAGGTTTTCTTTTTGCTGTTCAATACATTTCAGGAAAATCAGATACAAATTAATTGCAGGGTCACACTACAAGTGTTAGCTGGAGGTTGCTCATCAGGGTCTACACAAAAGGTAAGAAGGGCTCCTGGCTGCAGCAAGGACAGCAAAACTGCCATCGCTTAGCAGGTTCTAGCAAAAAGAGAGTCTGTGAGCCTCTGCTTCAGAAGGCGTTATGCTAAATTGGGTGACCAGCAAGATTAGGACAGATGAATCTGTGAGGAGCCTTTTCTGCTTTGGTCTGGTGAACCCTGTCTCATTCACCAAGGCTGATGTGACTGGGGAAAGTAGAGATAGGGATTGTAGAGGGCTGTGAATATACGTTTTCAGTTTCAGTGAGCACCTTGTACCAAAGCAGGGAGTTCAGAAGATGCTCTTGAGGTTTGTCACGGGCACTGAAGACTGTTTCTATACATCAGCTGCTTTCCCTTTACTGCTCAATTTCCTCTAGCCTTAGCTTTATCTCAGACTCCCATTCTCCTTTTCTTTCTCCTCAGGTCTTCTTTCTACCTCCTTCCCTTGGCTTTTTTCTTTCTCTTTTGTATTTTTTTTAATTCCCCATGCATTCCCAGGTGGGTGGGGGTGCTGTTTTGGGGCTTTTCTTTCTCTATTACAGAGAAATGAGGGGATTTCTGAGTTAGGAAGCCAGGATACTGAGCTGTTATAGCTGCCTGACACCTATGTACTGCCTGGGAAAAAAAATCCACCTCACAGCGCATCTCTGCTTTTTAATCTTAAGAGCTGAGATGTTAAATGCCAACTGCAAAGGCGGTTGGCTGTAATAGTTAATGTTTGTGCAACACTTCACATATCTAACCATTGTATCCAATCTTCACCACCAGAAACATGCAGAGCTGCTGCCACTGCCACCCAGACGGTCTCTGAGCGTGATGATTAATGAGCTCACAGCCCTATTTTGCTGTTGAAGTTAATGTTGCTTCCTGAGGGCAACACGCCTGATGAGAGAATTTGCAGCAGTCCATACGCTATATTGATTCAAAATGCCACTGTATGTTTTAATTAGCTTTTAACCATTAAAAAGTGGAGCTGGAAATGAAAATGGCACATATGCTTATGCAGCATGTATCTGCACCAAGGTGAGCATTAGACCCAGTTATCGACCTTCATGCTGAACCGCCACTGGCAGTTAAAACCCATCTTTGTGGCAGTTAATACATTTCCATGGCTTTTCCTTTTGTTAGCTTTATGACAAATATCCACTTACATCTATTTTCAAGCCTTGAGGAATGTATTTTTTCACCCACCCACGCTATCTTTTGAGAGTTCTAACATGCTAGAAACTTTAATTTTGCAGAGTTGTGATTTAGGAGCTAACGTGAGGGAGCAGGCTCTGTTGAGAAAGTGGTGTGCTGGGATGAAAGGCTGCACCATGACCCCTCCTTTGCACCACCAAACACTTTCTATCAAGTCATTGATACGGTGCTCATTATTTCCTAACCTGCATTGTAGTTATCTGTCAGCATCTCAATTGCAAAGGTCTGGCTGAAGCAATCTCCTGATCAGTAGCAGACATTTTTGAGAACTCATGGAGGACAAGGTGGGTATTTTATCCTTCAAAGAGGATGAAAAAAGAAATATGGGCCAGTTATCAAACTTGATTTCTCAGAAAATGCAGGAACAAATAATTAAACACTTCAAAACTACTAGAAGACAACAAGGAGACGGGCATCAGTCCACACTGATTTATTGCAAATGAAGCATGCTAAACAAATCCAGTTCCAGTCTGAGACAGGTTAAGAAGCCTTGAGAGAAGGGGAGGTAATCAAAACTATGTCTTGCCTTCAGCCAGGCTGTTCACCTTGCCCTACCTGAGGCTCCTGTGATAAAACTAGGGAACATGTTTAAGGTCAAACTAACCAGTGGTGGCTGAAAAGCCATACACAAGGCATCACTACCAAAATTCACTGCCAAACTGAAGGGCTACACTGAGTCCAGTCATTGACAATACAGATGAACAGATTAAAACTACAACTGTTCAACTTTCAGATGACATCAGCTTGGAATGAACTGCAAGCATACTAGAGGAAAGACTGCAATTCAAAATGGTCCCGGCAGAGTGGAAAATGGTCTGAAAAAGCTGGGTGCATGGCAGATAGGATGAAAACAAGATTTTCTGTTTCAGAAGGAACTGTGTAAGTACAGGATCCACAGCCAGGGCATGGGCAAGAAGGATGTGAACCAACTAGAAGATGAAAGACCTATCAAGGAACATGTAGGGTTGTTTAATCTAAAGAAGACAAGGCATGATGCCTGGCCTTCAGTACATAAGCCATTAGGGTACTAAAGAAATAAACTCTTCTGCATAGCCACTCTGGGTAGGACAAGAAGTAACAAGCCTCTTATAATAATACTTGCAAGAGACACCAGGAAAAACATATGTCTGTAAAGCCTTATGGAGTGTTGGGAAGGATTGCCTTTTTAGACGGTGAGGGGATTTCCAAGAACAGGACAGATCAGTGTTTCTCAGAAACTGCCCGGATATAGATGATCCTGACAGCGATCCAGGCAGGGAGATGAACTAAGTGATCTCTTGAAATTCATTCAATCTTTCTTGGTTTTAATTTCTATGTTACCCACAGGAGGTACAGAACTACTTTGTGCCCCGACTCTACCGTGAAACTCCAACTTCTGTGAAACAGATGTATCAGGGGCCAAATTAAACAAATCAATGAAAATGACTTGCATTGAGCTTGGCTGTCTCAAACTGGTTAATCACTTGGGGTTTGCGACTCATACAATTTATCATCTGTGCCTGCTTTATCACCAAAACCAGATATTCACCAATTACAGTGTGGAGAAAATCAGATATTGTTGTCATGACTGAACGCTCTTAAATGCATTTAAAGCTTTACAGACTAGTTATAATGTATATTTAAAGTTCTTGAAACCAGCAAAAGATCAGATTGAGGAAGGAGAGAAAGATGGTAGAACAGTGACACTGTGCAAGTTAGTTTAAATAAAGAATCTTATCAAATCCACTGACTAGTTGTTCACATCTGTCCAAATATAACTTATGCCATATGTCCTACTATATAAGTCAGCTTGGAGGCAGGACACTTCCATAAGCAATTCACTTCCTGAGTCTGCTCTATCTTCTGGAGAATAGAGAGGGGGAAAAAAATGATACATCTCAGAAAAATCTGGGAAACAAACAAAATAAACTTCTAAAAGCCTCTGGGAAATAAAAATTGTTTCTGTACCTTAACTGTATGGTTAGCTGAATCTTTTGTCTTTTTGTGTATTAGGAAGAGTGATCACAGAGATGCTGTTCTTACCATGAGCTGCCTTTGAGGAAACCAGATGCTGCAGTTTTACTTCACCTTTTCAGCCTGCCAAAGTGGTAAATATTCTCTTGCCAGCCACCTCACTGACCATCCTCCCATCATGAACCACATCTTACAGCTGCAGCCTTTCTGATCAGACTCCCAGGTATGGCCAGTCAATCCCTCTACCATTTACAGGTCTGCAGGGACTTTGTTGTTACCCTCAGCAGCAGGGAGGGGAGGAGGACCAGCCCTGCCCAGACATGGTGCTTTCCCAGTGAAATTCATCCTAATGGAAGCTTTCAGCTGGTAGTGTCGGATAAAAATATCGGCATCAGAATCCCATTTCAGATACCAGAAGCCTCCTTATGGCTCTAAGAGTTTAATTTTCATTTAAACATCAATAAATAGAGGCATAAGGGTTTAAGATGAATTATGTAAGCCCGTTAGCCATAGCCATTACATTCTGCCACAAAAATGAGCTGCTGTTCTCACTTTGTTTTATGGGCTCACTGTAGCCTGTTGTTATTGTAGCTGACAAATAAAACCCAGCAAAGCATGCAAATGAAAATATAATCTTTTATGCTTTCATAGTCTTAGGATAAACTGCTATGTGCAGTTTTAGAGGAGGGGTTTTTCTGCAGTCTGCAGTGTTATGCCACTGTCCTGTGACGCTCTAAAAGTGGAGAGCAGCAGTGGCTTCTCCGTGAAGACCCCTCTGTCAACTGCTCTCCCGTTTCCAGCTGCAGCACTGTCACAAGCTCCCAGGCAAGGAAATACACAATAGCCTCCTGAAGGTATGAAGAAAGGGTGGATTATGGGTCCTTTCATAAAACTGGAAAGTTCCCTTGCTTCAAGAATAATAGATTTTCCACCTAACTTCTGTCCAGCCCCCCTTTCCCTGACAGGAGCACACACCCCATAATTTGCTTTGAGCCGTGTATTTCCTGAGGGTCTCTCACCCAGCAAATGTGCCAAGACAGAAAGCCACTCGAAGTAATCATGACAGGGAGCAGCAGCTGAAGCTGAGTGGTAAAAGCATATGACTCTGCACAGAAATACCTGGGACAAAATGTGCACCAGTACATGGAGGAGGGAAAAAGAAGAGCCAAGAGGGAACCAAGTCAGGAACAGGGTCTTACTCATGTAATTTAAAAAACGGGACTGCAGGCATGGATTAGTGCACTTTCAAGATAACTACAGCAGAGCACAGCAACTGTATTGATGGCAGAATACTAAGAATATGAGCCCGTGGACTAATACGTACCATTTAGCCCATAACTTTTCCACCCAGAACTGAGATTCAAAGATTGTCTTCTTCACCTTTGCAATGTCTTGTCTCTTTTGTCTGTCTCGGTTTATTTTCTTAATCACATTCACTGATGATAACATTTTATATTTTGTGCTTCCTAGTGGGAGCTATGCTGGATGCTGACACCCACTCTTGTGCAGAGAGTTTTGCATATTTTTTTTTCTTCCACCCGTTTTACACAAGATGGTAACATATGGCCTGGGGTGATTAAATGATTTAGTGAATGAACTGAGCAGAAAGAGCAGGCTGATTGGAAGAAGACAGCTTCTGTTTAGGCATAAATGTCTTTGTAATCTGTAATGATAGCGAAAAAAATACAGAAAAAGCATAAGAACTTAATTGGGTTTTGGTTAAATATTGTATTTTTCAGGTCTGCTTTAAATATAGTGAAATAATAGTAGAGCGGCAGTTAATACTTATTTTGTCTCTATAGCATACCCTTGTAGAAGGGGCACCCCCTAAATGTACAGAGATGCGTACACCCACACACAGCATGTGAAGAGAGAAAAATTCAGCAAACGGTTCTGTAAAACTAAGTTGGCACTTTACTCCTTAATTTCTGAGCACAGCAGAGATTGGTGCTGGCCACCACACTGCCTGGAAAGGCTTCACACCTCCCAGCTTTCTCAGAATTACTCTGACTGCAAGACCCAGTCACAACAATGTGACCTCAGCAGGACCCAGAGAAGGTTTTATGGAAGGAAGGTCATTTGGGTATCTTCTGAGCAGTCCCACCCAATACATCTCTGCCACTGCAGGGGCTCAGAGCACAAATTAACAACCATTCAGGCTCTCTTCCTTTAGGGACATAATGACTTGTGTCTCTTATCTTTTTGAAATCTAGGTTTTGCATTTGTAATGTATGTTTAAGGATATACTTGTGTGATCTCGTGCACATAGTGTAGGTCATGGTAGTCCAAGGTTGAAGGAGACAGGACTCCAGCAGGCAGGTGCTCCCAGGCTAGAAATTAGAAGCCAATTCCTCTGTATCTAAAACAAGCAATCTTTCAACAGAAAACATTTCTATTCTAGTTTCAGTGACAGTGTGCACATCATTAATACTCAAACAAATCCAAATCCAACTGGATTCTGTTTCACGTCTGCACCCATGAGGCCAGTTCCATTCTTTATCATCAAATTTTTACACAGAGCCTTGAAATTGTTTTGGGACATCACAAAGAAATCACTAATCTCAGTAACTATCCCTGTGTGAAGCAGAAAATATAGCTAAAAGCTAGAAAAATCTCTGTTCTGGAAAAGGACAGCTGTACCCAAAGAGAGTGTATCAGTGGTGCCTGTCCTCAGCTTGCAGCATGAATGCTAGCAGCCACCTTGGTGATAAACCTTGGGGCCTGGCGCTCCTTCTCCTTTATGTGATAGTATTTGAGAGGAGAGAGAACATTTTGGCCCATGTGCTAAGAAAAGCTCTTCACTGAGCACATCCTGGTGGCTTACCCAGCATAGCTTGGGCTGATAAGAATTACTGATCCAGTCAGACTCTGGCACAATAAGATGCACATTTAGCCAACTCATGCAAAGGCTGTATTATATTATCTTGGCACTTCCTCAGCACTGGTTCCCCAGAGACAAAACTCAGTTCCATGGTGACATCAGCTGAACCTCAAGTGTGATGGCAGCTCCAGAAACTATTTATCTTTTAATTTTTCTGAAAACCAGACTGCCATTAATTAAATTTCACTGTAATTAGAAAAAATATATCAGAATTTTAAAAAGTAAATAAAAAAATTAAGAGTGCCATGATCACAAGTCCTAATTTTCACATCTCTGGGGTACATAACCCTGGAAGTATTTACTGCTGTACCTCCAGTCCTATGAGTCAAAGCATTCTGAGAGAGTGTTAATTTACCAAGGGGTTTCTTTCCATTGTCCTATCAATGAAAACAGTGTGACAGTATCTGGTCCAAAATAACCTGTTGAGCATAAACCTGGGATATTTGACTACAGATGAGCAGTTTCCATTGTCTATTTGTTTTTTTCTATGGAGAATAAAATGGATGGTATGTATGGTAGTTAGAAGAGCACTGCTCTACAATTTGAAGAAAATGTAGAAAATTGGGTTATAGGAGGTGTAAGAAGTATTAAAGGGCAAATTTTCAGTTGATTCCATGGCATAGCTGTGTCGTGCTAACAATATAAACCTATGGCTCTGGACCCAAATATTACACAGGCATTTCTGACCTTTGTCAGCTCAGGCTTTTATGCAGGACTGTGCTCAAGAAGAGTTTCCAGGAGTATATAGCATTTTGAGGCTTGCAGGCAAAGCTGGTATCTGTAAAGCAGCTTGCTATGTATTAATCAATCCTGAGCAACCACCAACCAACACCAGGAGATTCACCACACAAACCATTTTAGAGAAGTTGCCAAGAAGCCTCAATGTTCTCAGATCAGAAGTGAGCAGAGAGGCTCTACCAAAGCTGCAGGCGCTCCTGTAGCACCACACTGCAACGTCAGCATTGGTTATGAGCCAAAGGCCTTCAGGCTTGCTTGTTGCCTGGAGGATATAAATGAAAGTCAGCAGGTGCAAAGGTGCAAGTGCAAAATTGCATCATGTCTTTCCAAACTGTGTTTGTGCGGTAAATGAGACTCAATTCTTTCCACGCTATATAGAGAACATTTTTATTTTCTTTGGCTTATGAATGTTTAGTTCAATTTTCATGTGTGTTCTCTGCAGTACCTTGGGATGCCCCAGGTGATTTATAAATATGTGTAGAGACCAGGTGTGTTGCCAGATGTTTATGTCCCTTTACAACAAGGCTTCACCATCCCTTCCAATGGAATGCTAGTCTTACATTATTTTTTTCTAGCAGATGATCAACTGGACTACAGGGTATTTGTGAGTTTTTCCCATGAGGGATATTTTTCTTAGTTCACTTTTCTATCATCTTGTTTCTATATTTAAAATAATGCTAAGTCTTTAAACCTCTTTACATACTCTTAAAAAAATTAGAGTTCCTTTCACATGAAAAAAGTATCACAGACAAATGCCAACAGCTCCAGGTTTAAATCAATGAACTCAGACTCACTGCCAAAAAAGATTTTTAATCTTAAAGTGTTACCTACACTCACTTTTTTTCTGTTTCAATCCATCTCCTATTTAGAAGTAGTAAAAAAATGTTTTATTGTAATAGCCATATAAACTGTAATTGTAGATCATTCTCTTAAATATAACTGCAGTAAGAAATAACCTGTAGCTCTGAGGGCAAACCAGTCTGAAGAGGCAAAAAGAACTAAGTGATTTGGCCAAGGTCATATAGTCAAATGATAGTATGGAAAAGAAAATACAACCTGATCTGAATAGCAGTCAGCCCTGTAAAGACTAGGTGAGGGGCTGTAAGATTTTTCTCAGTAGATCTTATAAGGAGAAGTGTATGTGCATGAGGGGGAAATAATAAATGAACAGAACGTACAAACAGTAATGTCCCATGAAATTTTATTTTAAAATTATTTTTTAAATTCCAGGTCCTGTAAAAGTCAATAGAGTACTGAGAAAGTCCATTTGCTACATGTCCTCCGTAGCAAATAAATTCTTTGCATTTTTTCACATTAAGCAGCCTCGTTTTTCACAGAGTTTTGCATCATGAGAATGACTAAACTGCCTCCCTCGGTAAAGCTGCACTTGTATAAGTAAGTATTGACAAACTGAGGTCTTGGTAACCGACCCCAAGCAGTTGGTGAGATGGCTTATACTAGGAAGCATGAGGCAGGATGCAGTTTAGAGATCTAGGACAACATAGTTAATCTAATATATTAAGGCGCATTCACTCGCAGTTCAAGTATATATATAACTGCATAAGTAATTTGTACATTTTAGATTAAAAAAACCCAAACTTCAGAACTATTTTCAATAGTATTTCATATCAAAATGCTTTCAACATTTATTTTTTGCAATTGAAAGAAAAAGCAGTTTAGCAGTTATAAGGAAGATGCTCAAGAAATGATGGGCAGCAGGGAATAGAGTACTGATTTTTCTCAGATTAAGTGATTATTAGCACTGAGGAGACAGGAAACATGAGGAGTCAGCATCTTAGCTGCTCTGTCTTGAAGACAAGGACAAAACCCCATCGTGTTCCAGCTGTAATGGAATATGGAACCTGATGCCAATGGGGGAGGGGAGGGGGGGGTGTTAAGGAAAAAATGCAACTTACAGATGGAATTGTATCAGTATCAAAGAAGAACTGAAATACTTTGAGGTTAATAATTAAAAGATCCCATACCAGATCTGTATGAACAATCAGTTCACCAAAGATGGAAAGAAAGTGGTTTCTTTGGTATATATATATTTTTTTATATATATACGTATGTAATGCTTGGAGCATATGGACACCTATAGCTAGATGCTAGCTGCTGTGTGATATACATAGCAGTGCTCTCAGATAAATTAGGCACAGCTAGAATTCAGTATGTTTCTTTATAACAGTTTCATATTACTGAAGAAGAATAAGTACGCGCCTTCAGCTTTTATATCTACTCAATCAGTTACTAAAACATAACTGATCTCTTTAAACTCCTGAGTCTCTGCTGGTGAGCATTATTTCCTTCAAAACACTTCTCTGTGTTGACTGTTTACCTGGAACTGAAGGGGAGATGGGGAAATACTCAACTCCTTGGATTAGTCTTTTCCAAAGGAAGACCTTAGCTCTTCAGGCCCGGCTCCCACTGCCCCACCCTGACCCATCACTAAGCCGTGGCATTCTCTAGAGGCGCTGATCTCAATCTGCCTGTGAACCACCGTGAGGTTTGGAGAGCTCTTTGTATGCTCAGGTGCTGCTCTTCTCACCGCCGCTCAGGAGCGGGCAGGCCTGGGCACTTACATCCCAAAGGATGCCGGCCTGCTGGCACTGCTCCCTGTAACCTGCTCGGCTGCCGCGGGAAACACAAAGAAACGCAATACTAGAGGTGGAAACTCTAACCCGGGGCAGGGCAATTCATTAAGAGAAGCCAAAGCACGCTCTCATCACACTTCTGTTACAAATTTACAACTGGCCTGTGCCAACCGGGGAGAGAAGCTACAACACTAACTACGGCATTACAAAGGTGAATTTATTCACATGCACGAGGTGCCCCAGCCAAACTGAACACACCCCAGGGAGTTTTCTTCAGGGGTTTTATACAAAGGTATGATATGAATCACCCACCTACCTACTAATATGCATTTCTAATTGTCCAACCATAAACGTGTCAGGGCAAAGCAACAATGGGTTTCTGTATCTTGCAAGAGCATCATCTATCAGAATTCTGGTTTCTTATCTGTTAATCCAGATGTTTCTGCTGTCAACTTCTGCAAAGTTATCAGGCATCAGCAACTTGTGTTTCTCCTAGATATGGATCCCTCAGTGAGTTTTGTGAAAAGTGGCTTTATCTTAGTCCATCATTTGCTCCTCCTAGTAGGGGCAGGTGATGGATCTTAGGTCTTGATATAGCAACACAGCAATTATATGCTAATGATGTTCTTGACTCCTCCTGAATGCTTGGTCTCAGCCATTCACATCACACTCCCCATCCCAAACTGCTCGAGGTAGCACAGCAATTCCCAGCTGCCCGGGCGTGCGGCAGGCTGGGGCTCGGCAGTTTTCCGAGGGTGGCCAGGCCAGCTGCCCCAGCCAGGCCGGGCACACTCACACACTACCGCACCTCTCACAGCCTGTCCCGGCACAGGTGGCCCCACTACCGGCATGGCCAGCCATGGAAGCAGGGGCACACCAAAGGCTTGAGGCCCTACGCCCCGGGTAGGGCAACCCAGGACAGCCCGGACCCGGCCACCCGCTGCTGCACCTGCCGCCCGCCACCCTCCGCCGTCCCGCCATGCACCGCGACAAAAAGCCCCCCCTTACC